>JAWLRI010000010.1:494382-528508 GCA_034781795.1 Crypturellus tataupa | reverse complement strand
GGGGTTGGACTAGATGACCTCTAGAGGTCCCTTCCAACCTTAGGCATTCTGTGATTCTGTGATTCTATGATTCTATGTTGTAACAGTTCTCATATATAGGATACTAATAAGCAATTCAGGTCTTGTTCAGTAGCTACAAGAAGGGCTTAATTCTCCAAAGCTATCGGCCTCACAGTTCTGTGGAATAATAACCTTTCAAGGTGGAGAAGGAAACACAGTGAGATTTTTAAAGTCTTAAATGGATTTTTAGTATTTATTAAGTAATTTACTACTTCAACTTCTTTGTCCTTGCTTCCTTGCCATAAAATACAATAAAATGAGTGTGCCTCTATATGTGTGTGTATAATATTTATACATATATGTATATATGCATACACACATATCTACATATATAGAGAAATATAATTTTTTTTATATGTAATGTAGGTAGCATATAATTATTTATTTTAGAGCACGTTAAAACCAAACACAAGTAGAGGAAAAAAGTGTATTTCAACTTAAAAAACTTTGGGGATTAGGATTATGAAAATACTGCATTTGAATGGCAGCTGTTTGACAAGTCTCCTTGTAGTAGGTCACAAAAAGGCAGTGATATGGAGAAAACATTTATTTTGACCCAAGGCATTTACATAAGACTTTGATCCTTGTAGCTTCATTGAAGTGTGGGATACAGCACTGCCATAGTAGATGAGATAGAACTGGCAGAAGAGAATAGTCATGAAAACTGTGTATATCATTGTTCGGAATTGGCAGGCAATGGTATCCTAAAAAACATTGGATTGAGTAGACTTGCAGAACTTTACTGTTGTCTTTAGTGGAAGAGGGCATGGATCTCTTTCTGCCTAATTACTTGTTTTACTGGCCCAAATATCTCTACTCCCAGTTCACTTTCAGTGTTTATGTGATGTTCTTCGGAGACTTTTAGGTGGTCCCTAATGAATGAATGAATGATAGTGATGACCCTCTCATACCTACCAGGACGACAGATCTATTGATGTTGAGTAATACAAACAACCCATTTAAGGATTTAGAAATCAAGGCAAAGCCTTGTCATATGAAATATTAAACCTTGTCATGCATAACAACCATAATGGTTGTGCAAATCTAAACTATTTTGGCCTTTTAAGGAGCTCTCCACTATTTGCTGTCTGAATACAAGAGAGAGAAGATAATCACCTCAGTGAAAATAAAGTTTCTTTTTTGTTGTTTTTATTTATTAAGAATTTTTAGGAATATAATCTCTGTAGATACAGCAGATAGTATATGCTATACAAGAACAAAATGCTTTCTAGACTCTTGTGTCCATTTTGAATATTGAACTATTGTGAAAGACTTAGAGTTGCACTAAGATCCAGTGTGAAGGCCAGTCTGAAGACAGCTAAGGCTGAAAATAGTCTACAGAGTGTGAAGAAGAGACAATGGCACCAAAGGAGTAGCCAAACAGCTATAATGAATGTGGTGGTTCTGACAGGGAGATGGGGCAGGAGGATTAGGGAACTCCAGAAACAGAGATTTCAGGAATGAGAAACAGAACTGAGGCCTTGAGAACTTCAAGTGGAAGACAGAACAAGAAAGGATATCTCTGGTTTGGATTGTGAAAATCAGGAGTTAGCTCTGTGGCAGGGACAGCAGTAATGTTGAACATCAAATATTGCAGTATTTCATGTGACTAAATAGAAAATGAAAAGGGATTAATTTTTGGTTAGCTCAAAACACTGCTGAGCCCCAGAATCTCCATCCATTTTTACTACTTTGTGGATGATTTGGAGTCCTTCAGGATTTGTCTCTCTACAAATAATTTTTTTGTGCGGGGTGAAAGTCAATAGCTTCATTTTCCAGTAGTCTAAAAAAAATCTAAAGTAAGGCAAACTCAGAAGTGTCAGATGAGACCTGTTCACTGAAGTAAGTTAAGTTAGCCTTTTGGTTTCAGTGCAAAGCCATTAAGTAACTGGAATTTTATTGGAAAGTGTTCTAAATTTAATTTAAAAGATGGTAAGCCTTATTTGCTATTTAGGATCACTCAAAGGCTTTTTTAAAGCAAAATTTGCTTAAAAGTAGAGAAGGCAGAAATATTGAATTCTATGTCTTTATGTCCAGATAAAAGATAAAGTCTGGTGAAGTAGAAATTGTGTTTTAAGATGTATATAAGCTTTAAAATAGACTCATCCGTCTTTCCTGTAGGGCAGGGAGCTAATTTTTCGTCTGAAGTTCTGCAACCTGGACTAAAGAAAACAGACTCCCTGTTTTCATCCTGGTGTTCTGCAGTTGTTCTTTCTCCCTTCCTTAACAGATATTGCACAACCTTCTGAGGGTAATTTTATCCCTATGCTTGATAAAGAAACATCTGAAGCGAATGAACTTGTAATAGAGAGTAGGGTGTAAACATGTATCTGCTAATACAATCCTGAGACAGAACTGGCAGAGGAAATATCTGTCCAGCGATCAAAATCAAGACACCATTTAAAGATTACTAACAGGTAGGTGAGCTTGCCTATTATGTCCTTTAAACTGAAAAAAAAAAATCTAGATATCTAGATAACTGATATCACTCTGGTGCCCTTTTAATATGGAAACAGTAAGAAAACATGACTGTAATAAAATACAAAATCCAGACTACACACAACCCAATGCATCAATAAGTAGTACAGGAAAAGGAAGGCATTGTTAGCTCTGCAGATGTCCAAATATTGCATCCTCATTCAGGGATTCACTGATGGACAGGGATCAGCGGATCAGGGATCAGCGGATCAGACAAGTAAAGAGAGGAAGGGTTAATACTGAGACCACCTTCAGCAGAGCCTCCAGCGCTTGCTCTCACAGCCAGATCCTGGTGTTTTTCCTGCTTTGAGTGGGAGGGAACATGTGACTTCTTTGTAAACACCCTATCCTTTTCCTGAAAGAGAAAATCTGTTTGATACTGTGTTTGTGACACTTAGTTTAACCTTGTGCACTTGAGAGAGACTCAGCTAAAGTATCTAATTTCACAGCAGACATATATCATACCAGGATATTCCTTGGTATTGCTGACTTTGTGATTCAAAATCTGAGAACGTTCTCCTCAAATAAAGTCCTCAAAACTATCTCTTTTATATCTTATTTAATGTTGGGATAATTTCCTTCGTAATACAAGAAATAGTTTTCTGAATTATAGTTTTCTGAATGCATATGCTTTGGTAACATGGTTACTGCAACTTGTTCATCAGTTTTAAATGGTCTGCCCTTTGAATTGTGTTGTTCCTGTTTATACTTCATTATTACAAATACTGTCACTTCCGTAACTTCTTAAGGTGCTGCACTAGAGCTATTAAATTATAGATTTTTTTCTACGTTATAGATTTTTTTCTATACATTATAGATTTTTTTTTTCTATTTTGTGTGTTAATTTTAGAACATATTAACTAAAGAATCAAAAGAACTAGTATTAGCAATATTTCACAGCTGTCCTCCAAAGCAAGCTGACAATGAGAGAAAGTAAGGCACTGGTACACACTGACAAGCAATCTATGGATTCATTTAGAAGCCTTCGCAGGGAAAACAAATCCATAAGCTTAACAGCAAATTCTAAGACAAAGACAGGATGTAAATTCCTGCTTGGGACTTGTTTCCGATGGGCTAAATCAGATTGCTGCTAACGGAATTTCCTTCATGTGAGATACAGAAAAGTGTGCAATTACTTCAGACACTTCAGTTTAAAGTGGTACTGGCCACAAGTGGTGCTGTGTATGTTGTGAAATAATTGCCTGACTGAAATTCAGCGTAGGTCAAAAAGCTAAACTGATGCTCCAGACATACTTGTTTGCTAATACCGAGGTGCTCAGGAAATTCAGAGTAGCCCTTTAAATTCAAAAGCATATTCACAGACATATATTCACATCCTTCTTAAGCACTCTAACATACTGGACTGGACTATATCCAGACAACTCACCTCAAATGCTGCTTGAGGACCAGAAAATCTGTCCCCCTCAACTTAGCTGAAAAATTAGACCTGAACTCAAACACAAACTCCAAAAACAAAAATAAATGCTCACTTCTAGTCATGAATAATACACTTTCAGTGGAGTATATACTATCTCATAATTTCTCCAGATGGTCATGTGGATCCTCAAACAGATGTTGAACAGAGGTAAAGCAGAAAATAAAAATTGTGACACAGGAAGTGTGGTGCTGCATCCATTATGTCGCTATTGCTGTCTCCTGAATATATAAGGTTTTGGTACACTTGGTTTTAGTTAGCAGATGATTGTATCACGCTAATATTTTGTCTTCATTAAGAATTCTTATTATTTTTACAGAAATGTCTCTTTGACATATATGACGCATAATGAAACATGAGAGGGGATGTCTACTGGAGGGTTACTTACAATGATACAGATCTATTTTTCCTCATCTTTTGCTGCATCATCTCCACAGTTCTTGGCATGGAATGCTCAATTGCCTTTAAAAAGTATGACACAACTACAGCTATATGGAAGTGCTAAGAGCATAGAAGTAAATTAAATGTTAATCACACAAAAATGATTACAATTTGATAATATACAAAATGAATCCATCTCCCTTGAAATTAAGTCAAAATTATTTAAAAATCTCAATGTGCAATCACAATCAAAACAACTTTATAAAATGATATTTTAATTTAAATTGCTTAAATGGAATGCTTTAGTGTATTCGATTGGCAGATAGGCATAGTCCCAGTACTTGTATAATAAGCTGCTTTAGTTAGATAGCAATTAACTTTTTAAATTTAGTAAGTGTTACAAATTGCCAATTACTTTCTGGGAAAGAAAAAAGTGTCTAGAGAGATCAGGTACTTTTGGCTGAGTATAAGAAAAATGCAGTAGTATGAACTAATCCTGGAAGGTTTTCTGTGTTCAAAGTGTGATAAAGCTAATGCTTTAAAATATTAGTGATAGTCTATTGCTTCCTATTAGTTTTATAATAGGACTTAAATCCCATGCTGAATTGTGGATAAACTTTGGATAGTGTCTGCAAGCTGCAATAGGGGTCTTTTGATTACCAGTCCAAAAGGCAACCAAAAGCAAGAGCATATGATTTAAAAAAATACGGAGACTTTTTAGAAATAGCTTGAGAGCATTAGGAAGGTGCCATCCACCTCCAGTGACATCTGTGTTCCTAAATCCCCTTCTGTCCTTTGAAAACCTTGGCTTAGGTTCTTGGTTTCTGGTGAAAGAACAGGACATGCTCCATTTGGGAGATGAGAGAGACTTACAGTAGAAGATCATCTCACAAGGGCTTTTAAAGATAACAAAGAGATTGCTCGACACTTAGTGAACTTCTTTCTTGACACTCTGTAAGTCTCACAGGACCCAAGAATGTGCGTTTAAACCTATATTCTATCCCCATTTTAAAGGACCATCAACCTGAGTTCTAGTTCATAGGAACAATAAGGTATCTAGAAACAATCACAAAGTGGCTATTAGATGCTCGTGGGTAGGAATAAAGAGAGCATGGCTATGTAGGCTTCATTTCCTCAGAAATGAAAGCAAAAAGTTTGGAGAGTGTTTACTAATATGAACATTTTCAAAATAAAGATAATTTCCTTGTCATATGCTTTGTCTGTGGTTCTCTGTTAGCAGCTGATGTGAAGATCACAGGTCCGAGAAGTCTGGCTTCCTTCTTTTATATTTGCCTTGTTGCACAAAATACTGAGTTTCTATCTTCCCACCCTACAATTTGCATTCCTCTACACATTGAGGTTGGCTGCCTGCTGAAAGTCTTATTTATCCAAACACGCATTAATCTGATAAGCAGGGGAATAAGTAAGTATTCTCACTTATGGAAGACTGTTAAGCTGGTGAGCTAAAAGCATTTTACATACATTAACACTTCATATATAAGGATGGGAAAAGAGTAGTCAGAGGGTTATAACAAGCAGGCCAAGTGCACAAAAGCAAGGGAGTGCGATGCAGCAAAGGGAGAGGGCAGAGGCAGGCCAGGGGATGGAAAACTGGAGCAGAGGGAAAGGAGATCCAGAAAAAGAGCAGCCTGGTCTGCAGTCACCACTGTAAACTGCACTGTGAGGCAGAGGCTGTATGTAGGTGTCATATACAATAAGGGAAGGCCACATACTGTAAGAGGGCAGATAAGAAAAGATGCAGCCTCCAGGATTCACATGGCATAGCTAAGAGTTTGCTTGAGTCCCACAAGGAATCCCAGCAATGTAAAGTAGAATATCTGGCATTTTGCTCTTTTCTTTCTCTCTGTATCTTGAATATTTATGCAAACTTCTGAATAGAGTGCAAACAAAACACTGGATGGTTAGCATATTTTTGGAGCAAACACTTCTTTTTGAAGCAGAGGACAAAAGTCAGTGCTGCCCATGGAAGTCCAAGAAAATTGATGGGAAAGAATGCCTTTTTTCCCCTCTCTATATAACTAATTACACATAGAGTATTACAAATGGAGGCATGTTAATATAAACAGTTCCTTTTTTTCAAGTTTATCACAATTTCAAACAGAAAACATTGGAATAAAGAAGAAGAGGAGAGGAAAGAAAGCAAAAGGAGAGAAAAAAAGTAAAAAGAAATGTCTGTGTGTACTTTTCAATTACTTTTTTTTTTCCATGAGGGAAACATCTACTCTATTTTCTGATTCATCAGGGATACAGTTGAATGATTTGCCCTATGAAAGTGTAATTTTCATATTTTCAAGAAGAAAAGACATGTCTATGCCAAAAAAATGAAATTGGATTTATTGTCTAGTAACTTTCTAAAGTAACTTTCTAAAAACAGTACTCTTTTTTTTAAGTAAATGCATCCATCCAAATGGAGGCACAAAAGAAGAGGAATGATAACTAGGATGTGTATCAGCTGTCTTCGTATTTTCTGAGCAAACTGTGTGCTCAGGTGTCCTTATGGGATGCAATTGTAGAGTTTAGTTGGGCCACATTCTGTGGAGGAACCATTGACAAAGCACATCATATAACATCAATTTTCAGTTATTCCAGAATAAACTATTTTTCTGTTTGAGTCCTGGTGCATGCTGTTTTTTAAGGATATGGTTCTACATTATAAAAATACGTGATGCTTGTGTCACAAGTGCAGCGTGTTTGGATCTTGCTGTGTGCCGTGCAGAGCAGTAGTACTTCAGAGATGAAACCAGGTGTTTCTAGCACACTTCCAGGGCTCAAAGCTCTTTCAATAGATCCTGCGCTACTCCTCTCTGTCCTCGCCTGTGCAAACTGGAAATGCTGCATGCTGCTAGTGATCAGGTGTATGATTCACTTTGTTTAGTGGTGACTGCCCTTTCCCAAGCAAGTCCTCAGTTCCCTTGCAGCCTGGTAATGGGAATGTTGTAGTAACAGTTGGGGAACTGCAACAGTTTTAGGAACATACTGTGCAAACAAGTGAGATGATAGGAAACATAGCCCCACCGAGGTCTTGCCTGGTGAAAGGAAACTTGCTCTCTTGCTCGCCTTCATTCTTTGAGTATGGGGATTCAATCAATCATCAGACGCACTGTTGAGTTAAAGGTCAAAATGGAATTCTTTCCCACCCTTGTTCATTTTTCCAAGCCAAACATTTCATTGGCTCTCATATAGTGAAGAGTGAGCAAGAGGAAAAAAAAAAGTAACCTGTATCCTGACTACACTAATGTTATTGCTGTCATAAATCTTCCTATCATTTATAGCTTTATTTTATAAAGAAAAAAAAAAGTACTCGAATCACTGTGTTAACTGTCCCTGAATTTATATTAGTTATGTGACAGAGGCAGCCAGGACTGCCTTGTCTTCTGAAAGGAGTATGACAGAATTTGCACTGCCTTAGACACCTTGCAATGCCATTGAAACTAGTGTGCATGCCCATATGTGGAGGACACAGCCCAGCAAATCACTATCCACTTTCTTTGAACAAATACATACATACATGCGTACATTTTTAATCCTTTGAAGGCTTTTATTTCGAAACCTTGCTTAACTTCAAGCAAAACTTCATATTTCAACGCATTATGTCATCGTGTCACCCCAACCTTCAAAAGAAGTTGAGGGTCAGTAACACTAGCAGATGGAGTCTGCCTAGGGGCCAGAGATGGGACCATGAAAAAATATTATTCCTGATAAATGGAATCTGCTGCTGCTCCTTCCTTTTTTCTGTGAAAGGATATGATACTTTCATAGCTGCATGTGCAAGCTGGTAGAATTAGAGGCCACCTGCTCTGCAAATGATAAG
Organism: Crypturellus tataupa; assembly: GCA_034781795.1. Taxonomy (NCBI): domain Eukaryota; kingdom Metazoa; phylum Chordata; class Aves; order Tinamiformes; family Tinamidae; genus Crypturellus; species Crypturellus tataupa. Next base: position 520,322 of record JAWLRI010000010.1, on the reverse strand, counting down.
GAGAAGTAAATGAATTTAATCCTGACAGCTCGTTAATCTATTACCTGGCAGCCACGGCACTGAGGCTTGAGCACAATTTACAAAAACTCACATATGGTTGCCTGAAGTCTTATTTAGTAATATCTGTGTAATCTATGAATGAATCAAACTGGAGTCATATATAATAATCATAATGGGATTTGCTGGAAGATATTAGCTCTCTCCCTCTGCTAACCCAAGGAAAGAATTTTTCATTATTCTTTCCAACATGGTAGCTATTATTAAATTTAATGCGCGGTAGAAAAATAATACTTTTTCTTGTTCTAACAATTGAAAGTTATAATATGGTTGAATAGGCAATCCCTTGGTATTTATGGATTACATTTAATTGTATGTAGTATAGCTACAAGGGGAGATAAATCTAATTTTTATCTTTTTATATTGTTTGTGTTGTTAACTACAAGATGAGATATATGTGTATATATTATTTATGCATGTATGTTATGCATGCATACATAGTGTACATATATATATATGCATGATTTGCCTATAAGCACCGGCAATTATTCTACATACACTTGTCATCAAAGCTTTCACTTGCAATCTAAGGTATTTATTTACTATAAAGCAATACATTGCATCTGTAAGGCGTAAGAACAGAAAATAAGTACTACTCAGCTTGAGGAAGGGTAAAAGATTCAAGTCCTTGCTTTTGACCAAGTCATTATGAAGGAAAAATCCTGGAGATGATCAGTGGTGGGAACACACTTGCCAGTGAACCCTTTTTGTCCACGCTCCTAGCCGGTAGCCACAGAGCAGTTCTGGACTGGAAGCCGTACTCCTGTTAGGATGGTGTGTAGCTAATACACCCCGTCTCTTCCCAGACTGGCCAGTTTGGGCACAGTGCTATGCTAAGGTTAGTGGTCAGACAGGAATGGTCCACCTGTGCCCCTCGGGCTGCCTGCGTTCCTGAGCTGTCAAAGAGTATCTCCCATGACAGACCTGTGTCCCCTCACCACCTAAGTGGCTGTGCTGGCATAGAGCCCCTTGGGTCATGAAAATTTCTAGATCTCAAAGGTAGGACCTGCAGTAGGTAACATTGTTGCATTTCCTTGGTGCCCAGTATTGACAGAGCAGAAGAACACCTGGAGGTCACCTCCTGCCTTCCCTGTGGCAGATATGTGCCTACTTTCTACAGGTGCTTAGTTATGCTTACCTTTCGTAGAGCCAGAAAAGAAGTCAATTCCTATTGACAGCTTGTTTAGATTTGGATTCAGAAGTACCTGCCTCTTTTGGCCCTTTGTATGGCAAGGTCAGGCACCATAGGTCAGACGGGTCAAGCTTTTAGATACCACATGAGGGATTCCTCATGTGGTCAAAACCTCTGTGAGAAGCTGAGTCTGAGCCATCTACTTCACCCTGAGCCAAGACTTTCCATGTAGGACATCCTGGTTGTCTCAATGCTGAAATAACCTGCCCTAGAAAACTGCTGGTATCTTTGTATTACAAGTGTTTTGCCATATGTGCTTCTGTGAATCACCTGGGTTTTCCAGACCCGCAATTTTATAATGGTATTTGTCTTATAAAGAAAGGCAGAAAGATAAGTGATGTGTATTAGAACAAAATACATTTGTTTTGGAGGCAAAATATATCTTTAGGATAAATACTTTGAAAACATATTAATTCCAGTATAGCTCGTGTCAACCAGAATCCTTTGGGGTCACAAAATGGGTATTAATTAACAAAGGGATTTTTTCCCTGCTATATCTGAACAATCTAAAGTAGTCTGAAAATTTGAGTCATGATGACTTCCTACCTCTGCAAACATGAACAAGAGCAGGTCAGAATGACCCAGTGGATTTCAGTGTGAGGAGTTTTGTAAAGGAAAATGTATAACTAACAAATGCCTGGAGCTCCTTTTGCATTGCTAAGTTATGTCTGTTTCTGCTGCTTATTGCCGGCTGTGTGAGAAAAACAGTATTGTTTCACAAGTACTTACATGCAAAGTGCCTTTAAAACCAACCTGCTCTGCTCTTTGTCTCCATGCCAGAACCAAGATAAATGTTTGCCTTTTTACAAATCATAGAAATAAGGGATCATCCCCTCCACCATAGCCGCGTTCCCTCGTGTGACACGCAGTATGAGAGGATACAGAGCTCCAGCTGCAGTTGGAGATTACTTAGGCAAATTCCTCTTCCATCTCCCCTTTTCTTGGTTGTGTACCAGGAGTTTGCACCCGCTCTGTGTGTTTGGTGCAGGTTTTTGATACCATGTGGCCGGCAGGAAGGGAAATAGAAGTTTGTACTATGTAGTCAATAACTGCTCATTGCACTGTTCTCTAGTACCAGAAAAAAAATGATCCTTCAGAGTGATTTTTACTCATGCCTGCTTTTCATAATAGCTCTTCTCCCATCCTTTCCCTGGCTTGTGTGCTCATTGGCAAAACACAGAAATGGGAAACCAGGGGACAGAGAAGCAAAATATGCTTCCTCTGCCATCTAATTGCATGGAGGAATGACTCAGACTAGACTGTGGGTTTGAGCTAATCACCTACTGTGGGACTGCAGAGGAATTTTCATATCATCCGTAACTGGATGTGGTCCTCCGCGTTCCCCTCCTCTTTTCATAAAAGCAACAGGTAGGAACAAACATATTAATAGATGCTGGATCTAGGAATGTAATATTCGGTAGTTTTATGGAATATATAGTTATTTCACCTTCTGGCCAGAGGCCAGCATAGAACAAAGGACACATGAAATTTCACTGATGAAGTTTGTGATTAAAAGACAAAACAAGTATTCTCCAAGCAGGACCTCCTCTGTGGTATCTACCTGTGGCCTCCTTGAGAAGGAAGTATGCACCAAGACCCGTCCTGGTAGGAGGTCCTTTAATCCTCACAATAGACATTTTAAAAACTGCAACCTTGGTACTTAATTCCAGCTGGAATGCATGAACATATTATTTTCATCTGAAAATATTGCTTGACACAAGCAGGGGGGAAATGCAAAACAAAATGCAAACTTGCAGGGAGGCCTCACTGAAATTGTCGTATCTTCTACTATAATAATCACGTCAATCAGAGTATTTTCAGTTTCGCATAGTCTCATTAAGCAATGTGTAGTCAACAAAAAGAACATAGTTTCAACACCGGGAACTTTCCTGTTATTATCCAAATCCTAGCAATAATGCCGAGGGAACAGGTTCACTGGAGGTTTTAGTGCTGTAATATGTGCGCATGCTTGAGGCATAGATTTGAAATTCACCTGTCTGTATTAGCTCTTGTGTTTCTCAAGGTACAGCTTGATGAAGCTGGCTAGCTGCTTAACAGTCTATCATCTGACTACTGTATTTCTCTGGCTAATTTAACAATACCATATTGAATAGCTGAATATTAACAGACTTCTCTACCAGTGTTGCTCTTTGGTTAGTGTCCAAACCTACATGACCTAAAACCCCCATGAGCTGACATATAGTCATAACCATACAATCAACTTGTACAGCTATAGTGTAAAAAATATATGTGTGTGTGTGACCTCAGTCACATAATTTATTCATTTCACTCATGGTATTTCTAATGAAATTGTGCACAAAAATATTTAAGGCAATTGCTAGCTTATGTATCTTTATTTTCCAGTCTACCCCTTTCCTCTTTATTCCTGAATCTGTTGCACCAATGATCTCAGAGTCACACTGCAAGGACACCCCTGAGGAGTTGGAACAATCTTCTTCTTGTTAATTAGTTTTCTCTTAGATTTTCTCTCGCTTTGTTTCATTGCCATTCATAGAAAGGCTGAAGCAGAGAGGGTAAAAGGTCAAGAAGAAGGAAGCACTGCTTGGAGAGATGATGTTACAATAGCCCAAGTGTATGGAAAAAACAGAGGAGTAGCTCATAGCAGAGTTTCTGTTCTGATGAAGCTTATATAGAGAGCTATTTTACAGCTCAGCACTGCTATATGCACCTGGGTATCTGCTAATGTATATTCTCTGTGTATATATGTATATGTATGGTATACATATATGTATAGTATGTACGGTACATATTTGTTTGTCTATATATATGCACACACACATGCACATGTGCACGCGTATCATTTTATTCTTTTCCTAACCTCGCTTACATTCTGTCTTTGGCACTTTCTGGTAGCAAAATACATGATGGAGACTGGAGGAAGAGTGATGAAGATGTTGCATGGATTCCAATCTAAATCCTTGACTTGCAGCTGTTCTTGTGAGAGTTTAATAGGAACAATGGAAGGAATTGTTGATGCACTAGAAGAGTTATTTCTAGTTTGTTTTCCCTAAGATTCTGTATATGTTCTGCAGAGATGCTGGGTACTAGTGATGTGCCTTTCAGTACTGAAGCTGAAGTTTTAATCCTAGAAAAGTATTTTTTTCTAAAATGAAAAATACCATGTTTTGCTCCATGTGTAGCATGAATGGGCATGAATGGGATACAATGAGTAGTGGCGCGTATGCTTTAATTAAAACAATCAGGTCACTATTTGAAATTGCTGCATATCTCAATTTTGTCAATAGTAGGACTGTACAATCAGAAAATTGGGTTTCTTTAATGCTGTTCCATGTTCTAGCAACAACTGCAAGTATCAAGAATCACATTTAAAGAATTTTGCACATTTAAAAAAAAAAAAAAGTGTAATATGTCTTATATTCTGTAAAATGTGCAAAATGTAAAATTGTGCACCCAGTATAAGTATAGATGAAAATCTTGTGCTCAAGGTAAAAATGGCATTGTAAAATTTGGCACTCATTAGAATATTTGTCAATTAGTCTTACATGCCAAACCTTATATTTGAAAAATGATTCTTAAAATCAGAGTCACATTGAAATCAGTGCTGGGGTCTTCATTAACTCTAGTGTGTTCAGCTTAAGCATTTTCACCCAGATACAGTTCTTCGTGCTGTCATGACACTCAGTGCATTTTCAAATGTTGCATCGGAAGGTTGCCCTGTTGGTATAGCGATCATTAGAAATCTGAATCATCTGAACACCAATCATCTGATATATAACTGAATTTCAGGGAACTCTCACTGGAAACAATATCACAATACATTGTCAGATTTCCTGTTGAAATGGGGAATCAAATGGAACAAATGGGGAATCAAATGGAACAAATGTCATGTGTGTTTCATAGGCTTCCTTGCCATTTAAAAGAGGGAAAAGGGTGCAGATAAAATACCAGAGGAGTGTAGATTCTGAATGTTGTAGGATTTTCTATCTTTATCCTTTTTCACATCCTTAATACCTTTGTTTTCTTTGTTACGTGACTATTCTCTATCTGTAACTCGAACTAGAACCACTCATTTTGAAAGATCAGTATGGTCTCAAGTTCCTGATATGATTCCCTTACTATTATTGTTACTGTTGTTTCTTTTTCCTTTTTTTTTCCCCTTATCTGCTCCCAAATAGGCTCAGTATCGTATTCAGCTCTCCATTTTTAGCTCACTCTATGACCTATCACATAAAGTCAGTGACCTTGCAGTACAGCGTCAAGTTTTTTTAAAGGTGACAGCTGTAGAGCATTCACTGCATACTTCTGAGTATAGCTGAGGAGCTCTTCCATGCAAACGTCTGCAATCACTGTGACGGCTTTGGAAACAACATAGACTTGCACTCATGTACATGTGTGAATAGGTGCACATTACTGAAGGTATCCTTTGAATTTGAGGCACGAGGTGGTTGTCATATTGCCAAGAGTGCATTCTAAGTCACCCTTCCAATGAGCAGTTATTAAATACATTCACATGTAAACAAGTGGGTTTTTTCCCCTTTATTACAGCATTTCTGATCATCTGTTCAAACTTGATCAAATGCTTTGATGATGTACTCCATAGAAATACCTCTAAATAAAAAATAAACAAATCCTTCAGTGAAGTCAGTTTAAACTTTATGCAAGTATATCTAAAATCTCTCTAAATCTAGTGTTTCTAGAGAAGGTTTCTCTGAGGAAGAAGATAGAACTCTCTGGGTATGTTTAGTCAATCTACAGAGAATTAGTTTAAACTAGAAGAACTTTTCTCTGGACTCTTTCATCTCTGTATTATGCTGTAGTTGCATGGCATTTTCATATCAGTCATGTTTTGACACTGTAGAGCATGCCTACAGCGAGGGCAGAAGAACACAGCCCATATTTAAAATAGGACTTTTTTCTAATAGAGCTTTTTAAATGAGTGGTTAATGAAAAAGGTCCTGTATTGTGGTTTCCCGAGGATAGTCTGGGATCTTTTTCAGTGACCAGGAGGTCCCTCCTAGTCCTATATTCCTATATAATACATATTAGTTATGAGTGAGTCAGAGGGTACAAATGAACCTACAGAAGCACATGATGCTATCTGCTTCCTGGAGCAACACTTAACTATAAAATGGACATCAAAAAAGTGCAAAAATCAGTGTATAGTACACTACTGTACAGTGAATTACAAAATTTAAGACTATCACTCTTAGTGTATCTAACACTCCTACAACTCCTAACAAACTCACTTCTTGCTTCTCAGCATATACTTTTGAGAGTTTGGAGCACAAGGGAGGAATGGAGTTTATTTAGCTCATTGTGGGTTACTGTGCTTGTATTTTGTCTCACTTAAGCACATGAAACAAGCATAACCATAGGCTCAGTCACATAAATCTATTGCTTGTAGCACAGGAGAAATAAATATATATATATTTTTTGTCCATTCCATGTAAGCAAAGTGTTCTCCTGTGCTTTTCTAATTCCATTTGAAGTTGGTTGCAAAATGCCTCCAGCATGCATCATTAAAGAGCAAAATAATCCTATTTAGTAAAACAAACATAAACTACAGAAGACTGGGCCAAACCTAAGAGCATCTCTTCTTTTGGAAACAAGATGGATAAAGGCCTCAGCAGATGTGATAACCATGCTTATAAATAGTGCAATAACATACATAACTTCTGTGTGATGGAGCCATAAGTATAATGCTTCCCTCATAAATGTAAGAAATGCCCCCACTTTCATCTATTATCCCTTTTGTTCCTAGACTCTCTCAGTGATGCCACTTCCTCTTCCTACACATATTTTTTTGATAAGCACTAGTGCTACAAGGAAATCCATTTAAAGGTGATTTAAAAAGGTGATTTGATACTTGGGTTTTAAAGTCAAAAGCTTGCATTTGTTCTACAGTAGCAGCTAACATAGCAGCCTCTTGAACAAATATCTGGACTTGTCTTATGAGGAAACAGTAAACCATATATTTTGTAGTAAGCCATATATTTTCTATAAATAAAAGAGGCTTACCTGAATAAAAAGAGCCTTGACTGAATAAAAAGAGGTTTGCCTGAATAAAAATGCTTTAGGCAGGAAATGTTGGTGTTGAGGTTTCTTTTTCAAACACTTCTCATGGTCAAGACAGCATTTATTTCTGCATAACTGATTCTAATCTTTATTAAAAACAAAACTAAATTATTAATCTCTATTTTCACTAAACATATTTACATTTTGCATAGTTCTTGTATAAGTGCTTGCACACATATCCAGCTACAATAGAACACCAGACTGCAGGTGTGGAGTGCACCTTGCTACCTTCCTTCTTTATAAATGGAGAAAACAAAACCCAGAAGGGCTAACTTTGTGCCAATCGTCAAATAGCAAAGCATTCAAGAACTCAGTAAAATGCAGCTCTAGTTGTGCTGCATAGGGAAACAAAGCAGAGTTTGTATCAGATCATAAAACTGCTTCAGTCAACATTTAGACACATTTCAGCTGTGTGAATTATCAGGTTAAAGAAGTGCCCATGTAGAACATGGCACCAGCACAGTCTTGTCAGGTATAGACTGCTTTTTTATTTTTGGAAAGTCAGCCTAAGGCTGTTGTGGCTGGCTTGCTGACAGACATCATGTATTGCTACTCCAACAGAGAAATGTTAACTATAAGATCAAGTCACCTCAGGGTTTGGATTTATACTTACATTTTTAATAAGTTGTCAAAAACCTATTTTGCAGTGTTTGTTCAAAATCAGACTGAACAGCCCCACTGTCACTTAATATACACTTATCCACAGCGCACATCAGGCAAGGGGATGAGGGGCTGTGCAAGTCTCCTCTGTGAAAAGAAGAGTGTTGGCTTTTTCTTTTATTCCTTGTTTGGCGTTTTGACCAGTTGGTCATATCTGGCCCAAAGTGCTACCAGTGGTTTGCCATAAGGGCTTCCTGGTCGTGCCCTCCCTCTGGTATTCAGCTTATTTCAGTACATTTGGGTCACCAGTGCATTTGGGTCAGCTTGGTGTCGTAGGGATGCTTTGTCTTCTTCTCTCTTCCCTTGCATTTCTCCTTGGGTCTTTCCTACCCACCAGGCGACACGTGCATTGAGGGCCACAATTTCATCCCTCCACAGAGGTGCAATCCCACTGGAGCTGCCCTCCACAAGCCTTGTGCGAGCCCAAACGCAGAACCACAGCCCACGGAGGCCAAATGCGCCATGGTGAGAGGCCTGTGGCTTACACTTCTACAGTAATAAGCAAAGGATTATAGCCTGCCCTTTATATGACAGTGCTTATGAATTATGTATTACATATAGCAGATATTATATATTACCTAAGCAGGCAATATGTAGCACTTACCCATAGGGCAAACTACTTAACAACTCTCATCTAAGCAAAGTTCTGCTCCCTAAGAACATTTTATCCTTGTTTTTGCAGACTTCTTTCTTGCAAACAGTCCCATATTTGTGACCTCTGTGAAGAAAACACTGTAGTCCTCTTCCATTTACTGATGCTGTGGGTGGGGGATAGGGGAAACAGTCAGGAGCAGCTGAAGAAATAAAAGAGATTGCAGTGGTGTGGTGATGTTTCCACTAAAATGTTTATCCATGCTGAGCTATTTTCCAAAGCATCTTTATAAAAACAGGGGAAGAGGTGGAGGATGAACCAGGTAATCTATTACTCTAACCACCGGCTGATGTCAGTGTTGAAAGCCCAAGAGTGAGGATTATAGATTGCTGGGACCTCTGGCTATAGCTAGCTTCCTGCCACAACATATATCTCGTATCTTCTTGTGTTCTGTTTTCCCATGAAGGATGTAAGGCCACAGGAGCTTTTAACAACAACTTGTTAAAAGCCTTAGTACAAACAATGATATGTTCTTCAAAGAAGGTAGTGGTAGTGGTAGAAGATGCAGGGAATGAAAAACAGCAAACAGCTATTGATGCTTCTGTCCCCTGTACAAACACACCTGCAAGAGGCGGATCCTGGACACCATCATGACAGGTTTGCCAGACTTTGTCATTTTTTTTTCCAGGCTGCATGGCTGCTATCAAAATTGACTTTCCATCTCAGGCCCACAAACTGTTGTAGTTCAACATGCTCAGTCCGGGAACACGGCACTCAAAGATAGCAATACTGAGTAATGTTACTGAGAAAAACATTAATAATACTGAGAATAAATGTCAGAATAACAAGCTGAAAATTATATGTGACCCATATGCATTTCCCTAAAGGACTATGTTGCAGAAGAGCGCCAGTGCTCTCAATTTGTTCTTTGTATTCTCTACATGAGTAGTTACTGTTATATGTGTATACATGTTATCTAGTATTTATTAATTTCATTAGTACTGCTGTGAAGTGATGGCATGGTTATAATCAAATATATATTGCTATAGTAGAAATTGTGGAATCAAAAGCAGAAGCATTCCAATTAATCATTAACTTCTTTTTTAAATACATAACAACGCCATGATTAATAATTTTCTTCTGATGTATCTGAAAACTTTTATTGCCTTCATCTGCCATTGTATTTATTTATAGTCATTTATGTAGAAAGATGTTTTCTTTAAGAAAACAGGCTTTGTACAACTGATGCCAGCATTCCCTACTTCTAAACCTCTACTTTAAAGTTACCATTAGTTTTTAACTAACTAAAAAGCCTTTTCTAGGGCTAATAATGAGATGAGGCTACACTGGTCAGATGTCCCGGAGCCAAAGTTGACTCCCCTTAATCCCTACAGCCCTTTAGGCATTATGAGAGTTGTCACCAAGGCTGCATGTTGCAAGCAAGGTAACCTGAACTTGTAATGGTTAGGATTTGCCTTAACATAATACCTGTCCTGAAGTCTGGAGAGGTCAGCACCATCCTAGACAGCAACCTGAGACTCTTGCTCTTTGGCTTTATTAAGTGATGTGTCCTCCTAGAATAAGAGGTATTTTTTTCTGTTTGGTCATTCTACATATCTGTAGAATTTTTTGTAGTATTATTTTTTTAGTATTATTATTATTTATTATTATTATTAAATATATTTATTATTATTATTTAGTATTATTATTATTTATTTGTAGTATTATTTTTTAGTATTATTTTTTGTAGTATTATCTGTAGTATTTTTGATAAGAATATGACAAAACTTAAATTGGAATGCACAAGGAACGTGAATGTGACTCTACATTCAAATAAGATTTTCTAGCTCCCATTTAGGCCCTCTGCATCCTAATTTAGTAATACTTTTTAAAAATGTTTTTTAAGAGGGGAAATAGCAATCTCTACCCCCTCTTTACACACTTTGAATGTGGCACCTCTGAAATGCCCAGTTCCCAAGGAATCCAGATGGGTGATGCCCACCCCACTTCTGAGTCCACCTCACTTCTGCAACACTTCAGCATTTGAGGCAAAATACAGAAGGTGAGGTTAGTAACTCCTGGGGGGTTTCTCTCTTACACTCCAAGGCATGGGGCTAAGCAGACACATCCAGAGAGGGAGCAGCAGTGGCACTTGCAGCCACAAAGGATGGAAAGGGGAGGCAGTCAGTGAGGAGCCAAGCTTTGAAACAGAGGGTCTGGAGAGCAATAGGGGCAGCAAAGGAGAAGGGGTGGGTGTGCCTGGGACACAAGCGAGAAGACATGGTAATGACAGAAAGAGGCTTCTTCTAAAACTGCTGCTAATCATTGTCTTGTGCCACTCAAAAAAATGATTCTCTGTCTTGCAAAGCCTAAACCAGCAGAGGAATTAGGGAAGCTTTAACTTTGCAAATGATACAGTAAAAGAGCCAAGATCACCTTTGTGACTCTTACCTTGTCCATCCCACATTAAATCTCACTCTTCACAACTACGTTAGCTGTGTGTCCACAATTGTTCATATGCTTATGAATACTATTGTTACTTATTTTTACCACTCATTGTGACTTTTCAGCCGAGCATTCAATAGCAGCTTTCTCTCTGTCCTTTTTTATTTCCCCCCACAACACACACTGGGTATTGCCATTATCCCCTTAGGATTCTGTGATTATTAGTATGTAAAAGGTTTTGGTTTGTTTGTTTGTTTGTCCTGAATAGGGAAAGTACATTTTGCTTAACTGCACTGTTTTATGATTTTTTTAAACAATTCGGAGGAGGGGAAAAAAAAAAAAAAGAAAGAGTTAGGCAGAGACCAATCTGCAAAATTGCCTCCTGAAATGTAAATACTTCAGAAAATGAAGAAGAGATGTCAGAAAGGGAACATTTGAAAGTTTGTCTATAGGAAAGGCAATAGTAAGCAAGTAACCCCAATGATAAGTCTTTTTACTAGATTTTTATTAAGGTAAATATCAATCTATCTTTTTTAATTGCTCATTTCTCTCCTTAAAACTCAGCTTGCTAAACATCAGAAAATACAGAGGATTGGGCTTAGATCTGAGGCTAGTATGCAGTCAAACTGTGCCTCCTGACAGTGACTTCTAACTTTTCTTTGAGGCACTGAGCTATCTTGGTTTGATGTCTATAATCTCAGAGAAAAAGAGGGAAAGAAATAGGCAGGTTGAGGATGTCATGTCAAAGTACTAATAGCTGATAATAAAATATTCTGGTTTTAGCATGTGGCTGTGAAAGAGAGAAAACAAAAGTGCTGAAACAAATTCCTGCCCATCCTTTAAGAATTTGAAATAAAGAATTTAAATTCTTCCACACAACTAACCAAATTGAGATTCCCATCTGATAGCTGTAAAAAACAGTGATGTAGTAACAAGGAATCCGTAGGGCTCCTGGTAATATTCTGTCAACAAATATGAAGGAAAACTTGGAGTGAATTTTGTCTCTGATTTTGATCACTTCTTCCAGTTTTAATCAGTTATAATAATAATATCAGTTATAATCCACTTCTTCAGTTATAATCTGTGGAGATGATTAAAAGCCTTTAGAGGATCTTCACACTTTTTACTGACATGGGTTTCAATAAATGCACTCAGACTCCTGTGGAGTAAAGGGAGGAGGAGAAGGAGGCTTTGTTTCACCATCCAGACCCCTTCTCTCACTGCAGAAACCAAGCTCTATTGACACACAAACTTATCAACAGGTTCTCAAAGTATGCTAAAAGCAACCTGACTCTCCACAGGTTACCAGACCCCAAGCATATGAACGCCCTAAGAATCCTGTCAGCCTGAGTGGGCTGCTGGTATTTCATTTGCACTCTCCTGGAGCTGAAGGTGAATGCTGGCAGGATAGCCTGGAGGGTAAGTCCTTAGTTACACTCTGTGGATATATTTTCTTCATTCCTGTTACAACAGTGTTTTCTAAATGGTTTCTTAATGTCTTTGTGCCAAGCCAAATATCATCTCAGGAGTTGCATGCAGAAGTGTGCTTTGCTCTTAAGAAACATGAGTTTCACTGGCTGTACATGACAGTGCTACTTTGGAGGGACAAAAGAAATGATAAAAGGGACTTTTTACCAGCAGCTGAAACAAGGAAAGGAGGTTGAAGTGACTGGAGTTCTCTCAGTTCCTTGAACCTAATATTTCTTGTAGAACCACTGGATTTTAGTTGGATTATCACTTTTTTAACCAACAGTGACTGCTACCCTTGTATTAGATCTCAGAGATTTATTTTGCTTTGGCATAAAGGAGCCCAATGATCATGTTAATGAAGGTCTGATGTGTTGACCTCACCTTGCAGCCAAGGGTTCCCCAAGTGCAGCCTGACATCAAGTGGGCAGGTTGCAGTCGTCCAGGTCCTTTCCTTTGTGGATGGAAATCTAACCTCTGCAGTAAAGAGAGAAAAATGGACCACTTCTAGAAGCTCATCATCTCACAAACAGACTTCTTATACTCTGCAGAGCACCCTCATTGAGAGCACCACAGAAAATGCTCAGCCCTCACTTATGTGGGAGGTTTCTGGTAAGTCCCTCACGTGAGTTCCATAATTGTGAGGTCCTTCACGCATTGCCTAAGGGGAGATAAATCACGCCTGCAGCTGATCCCTTCTGTCTCACCAACTGGATTGGCTTATCGATCAGAAAATTACTTCCCCTTTTTTTGGTTAACACATTGTGTCACATCTGTTACCTTCCCATCATTTTTTTCACTGCAGAGCATCATAGGCCAGTGTGATACAAAGTGCATTTGAGCCAAAAAAGTATTCAATGGGACAATATTGGACATGCAGAAAAGCCATTGATCCAACAAGGCAAGTGTCAGCATTTGATAGCAAGAGAGAAATTTGAAATATAGCCTAATCAAAGGAATGAGTCTGTATCTGTGACTTGATTGTGAGTAAGGTCTTCACAGACTGAAGTTACCAGAGACTGTTGAGACATAATACTCATTGATAACATCATATGATGCTTACTTTCAAGGATAGAAACCCCAGTTCTTACACCATATAATCACAGAATCACAGAACGGTTAAGGTTGGAAGGCACCTTTGGAGATCATCTAATCCAGCCCCCTCCAGCACAAGAAGGGTCATCCATGGCATGTCATCATTCTTCTGGATTATTGCAGATATAGAAAAATGGAAGAAATGCTTCCTTTCAGATGTAGGTTCATATTGCAGTGTTGGTCAGTATTTCTTTATTTCTCTCGTTACCGAAACTGCCTTTTTGTCCTGTTTCTGTTTTTCACTACTTACGAATGCATGCCTCCTGAAGGTATAGGATGCAACCATGAAAATAAAGGCCTAGGCATAAGGGATGGGAATATTATGGAAGCTGTTCGAGTGGCTTGAAAATTGACTTTGGAGTGTCAAGTCATCCATACAAACAACAAAATGCTGCATCACTTCTTCATTTTATTTCTTTTTGGTAATGACCACCTCCAGCACACAGATTTACTTAAGATGTAATGAAATTGCAGTAAAATTGTTAGTTTAAATATTGAACCAAGGATATTATTATTATCCATCATCAGTTCTGTGTTGTGTTACATGTTGTATATAATAGAGGACTGAGTCAGTAGGGGTTGAGCTTCTAAGGTGAAAAGACTGGACAGAGCACTGTGAAGGTCTTTGGTATTGCTATCCATAGGCTTCTTGAACTGGAATTAGAATAAAACTGATCTCTCACAATTTACTGAATAATCCCAAACCACTATGTACTATACAAAACTATATGAAGAGCTATTCTTGGAGCTAGTAATTTATAGTGTGAATCAAAGTGGGTCAGAAAGGTGCAAAAATATGAGGGTGAAGTGGAGAAGGAGGTGGAAGAATAAGTAACAAACATAATATCAATGTCAATCAATGTCAATTGTCAACATAGCGTAAAGCAAAGAGTTCAGTGTTACATTAGAGCTCCAGATGTGAAAGGATGGGTTTGTATATTACACAATACTATTCAAACTATATCTGTACTTCCTATGTCTCCTTTGACTTTTGCTTACTTCAATATCTTTGCCCTTCACCACCCCTCTTTCTCCTTTCCTCCAAACCATTGCTCAGAAGTGAAAGAGCAGGGTGCACCATCAGAAATCCTGGATGATATGCCCTCAGTTTCACTTGTGTGGATATATTTTCTTCATTCCTTGCTGTAACAAAATTGTAATTTGTTTCGGATGAGTTCCTGATGTATTTAGCTCTTGCTACTTCTTCCTTTCAGTATGAAGAAATATATTTTGTAGTAGTCTAGTCTTTGAGTACTCTGGTTATTTTCAACTACGAGCCCTACTTTTTGCTCAGATCTCCTTTTATTCTTCCCAGCTTGTTTGTATATTAAATTAAATTATTCTAAATACTCCTGATCTGTTGTTCAGAAAAAGAAGGAAAAGAAAACCCATTAAGTTTGGAGGATTCTGTTTTAAAGCTCTAATTTGGCTTCCCAAATCTATAACCCATTGAATGCCTGAGTGATGGTTATGTCGTGAATAGTTTTAATGTTCTATGAATAAAAAAAAAAATAATTTGGAAGTAGAATCCAATAGCTTGAAGATTTCTTACCTGAATATATTTGTGTCTTCAAAGTTCATGAGCCGTGTTGCTCTTTAATGGAATAAACCCATTCTGTTTACTTTTTATGGATTTTATTAAAAAGGGTAAGTGGGTCTTTGAGTGAATAGGATCTATTGTCAAATTAATACAATAGATAATTAGGTCTTATTAAGAGATTGTCTCTAGGAAGAATAATTGTGCTTTACTTTATACAGGGTGAATTGTAAAGGGAAATCGACTTAATAGAGAAGCGGGAATCTCCAAGAGTGCAGAGATATCACTACAGTTCATTGATTTTACTGATGAAGGGCATTTGTATCTATAACATGGAAATGTTCACAGTATCTAAATGTCCATCCTTACCCTGGACAAAGTAAGATTAAATCATTCAAGCAAAAAATATATGTTCTTTGACTCAGCTAGAAAGATAAATCAATTTAAGGGCTCTCAGCAACTTCAACTTTAACCTTTGCATCTTTTGATTTCTGATCATGTGTTAATAGTTTATTTGTATTTTTTCCCAGTCTTTAGCTGGTGATTAAGTCACTCCTACCTTTTATTTATCAGTAAGGCATTTTTTAAAAAAATAAACTAGTTCAATGAAAATGAGTGATTGGGTGTTTAGTCAGAGCACTAAAGGTATCATTCCTTTTGCCTGTCTCCTTTCTACAGACACACTAGTGTAAATTAAAAAAAAAAAAAGAAAAAAAAAAAAAAAAAAGGGAATAGCGGGCGGGATTTTCAGCCTTGCAAAAAAAGAGAAAAATAAAGCTTCTGTGTCATTTCTTATAAGTTATATGGTTCTTAATTTTCTCAAGCCATGTGGTGGAGGCTTAGCAACAGTTTGTAATGCACACAGCATCTTCATATGGTTGTGGATTTTATGGTGTCAAGACAGAGGAGCTGCTTTCCTTCAGCATCTTCTTAGTTTTTACTGGAATCAGTTCCTATTTGTGCTACCTTGGGAACTCCCTTTTAAGAACTGGAGAGGAGACTTCAGCCACAGCTTTACTTTTGCCAGGTCAGCTTAGGCTGATTGCGCAGGAGGAAGAGAGCAGGTCCCTCCAAGAAATGCTGTGCTGTCCTCTCTCTTAAACTAAATGGACACAACATCCACTGACAGCACCCCAAGAAATCACAGAAGAAACTCCTAATCTAATCAATTTATGCATGCTCATTACTTTCATGGCAGTTAGTTACATCAGAATTTGGACTTTTACTAACAAGTATTGACAAGAAAATATGCGTAAGTTCATGATGTACCCTAGTGGAGCTCAACTAAGCTGCTCTTATACTTCCTTAGGATTAACTTTATTTCTAAATTGGCCAATTAGCCAAACCAAACATGCATACATAGTCCTCTGAGGCTATATAAAATTTCATTGTCTTAAAAAAGGTGCTTCTGTTCTTTCAAGCTGGACTCACAGTATGAAGTCAATAAGCCAAAGAGCAATATCCACCCTAGCGCAGATGCTTAACCAGCAAGAGCCATAATCGACTGACATTTGGAATTATACATAAGAAGCCAAGGCAAAGTTTTTACTTTATTAGGTGTTAGAGAGCCAGATACACAGATGTGAGACAACACAGAAACAGTGTCAAGAAAACCATTTTACCCCCAGGATCTGGCAACTGAACACACCAAAAGCTTTATTTTTTTTTTTATTAAACAACTAAAAGACAGCTTTAAACAAGCCAGTGGATCTTTGGTTCAACACATAGCACAGGTGTAGACCTAAACATTCTCCAGACAAGCTAATTGATTAAGGAAAGTCATTACTTATATCTCTTGAGTTTACTAATGGAGGACCTGAGGAGTTTAAAAGCGTATCAAGTTTCTAAGAGACTGCCTCTAGACTGCATTTCAAAGTACATCAAATGCTGCTGTACCCTGACTGGATATTTGATACATACCATGCAGCAAAGAAGCAGGGCTGTGTTACAGCGATGAGGGGATGTGGGGGAAGTGCTTTCTGCACATCGCTACATAGGGGGTCCGGCCTGTCTTCTCCTCCTTGCTGCTGATGGTCAGGATAATCATGCAAAGCACCCAGACAAAAGCCATCTGTGTTTAGGGTCACACTGTGTCTCTTCCTTTGCTTAACTGCAGCCTCTCCACACCTGAAGCTCCCTCCTGGGTGGGCTGGATCTATCCCAAAAGGGGAGGACACAACCTCCCTGCACCTGCCAAGATGGAACTGCTACCACTGTCCCAGGGTAGCTTTGAAAGGGTGAGATTGCCTTTGAGTCCTCCAGCAGATTTAGCAGGTTGTGTTTTTTTCTTTTTCTTTTTTTTTTTTTTTTTGTTTGTTTGTTTTTTTGGTAGCAGTGGTGCTGGTGTTCAAACCCACAAAAGAGAAGGATTTGGAATTAAAACTGGATATGGCAACATTTGAGATGTAAATGCATTAGAGAACTACCTAGACTGGCTCTCCAGGAAATGGAAAAAATGATGCAATAGGTATTTGCCATTTCTAATCTTTAATATATCCATCAACACTGGATTAAAGACCAAGTTAGATGTTTCTGTTGATATTACTTCGCCTGGAACAGTTAATGTTGATATTTAAATTGTCATCAGTAGATGTCATACCCAATCCTCCTTTGAGACAAATGAAGTTGTTCACACTTCTCCAGAAAGTATTGTTCCTGACTGCCTGCTCACTCTGTTAAGCAACACTGTCTCCCGTCCTATTCTTAAGGTTGCCTTGGCAATCATATGGTTTTAAAAAATCCTCGATTTTAGAAAAATGAAAGCATAAATTTTGCAGAAACTGAAGACAATTTCATGAAAATCTGAAGTGCTGTTTGGACTAATTGTGTCTTCGTTCATTCAAATACAGATCAGGCATGATTTAGTCACTGCTGAAGTGAATCTTAAATATCGCACATATTCTACAGACATACTGTGTTTTCATATGCACTGTAACTGGTATGTGTATAGCTGTATTCTTACTCAATCCCTTTCCTATTCATAAGTTTTTTCTTGAAGAGACAAGTACTGTCCATCTTCATGTTGCATGAAAAACTGACAAACTTTTGTGGCATTCAGAACTGAAGAGCTGTATTTTCACCTCGTTATACTGTGAGTTAAATGTATAAAACTTCATGCATCAAGATGATATAATAGCTCTTGCTAGGTTTAATTGTGAACTGTGTGTTTGTTCTGATGTTATATGCTGGAGCATGCATGGCAGCGTGCTCTCAGCCATCACACTTGTAGCCATGTGTCCCACAGCATGTTTCTGGCCTTTCAGCTTTTCATTCCTGAAGAGGCTCTGGAATTTGATGCTCAAAATGACACAGGCAATGGGAGTTCTTCATCTATATCCTTCAATATTTTATTTCTAAACTTGAATATCATAGTGGTCTGAGATCAAGAGGGGTTTCTTTAGGAACTTTTGTTTTGCTTTCTGATTAACATCTTGTTCTGTGGAAAATCTTGAAATTTTACAGTAATACTACCTGCTAAAAAATGAGATGGATGGGTCTCTCCACATGTGTGTGTATAATTAATTAATGAGGAAAACTATAAAGGAAAACTAAAGAACATGCAGTACCAGCCTTTGTTCTTTTATCAAACCAATGAAACTGACCATTCCCTTCCATGTAATTCTGTATACCATCCTTATCTATAATTGTCACAGAATTACTCACACTCCTCAGAAAAATCTGAAAACAGAAGTATGTTGTCCACAGAAGTATATATAATTTTCCTTCAAGAAACTGGCACTGGAAGCTAAAGAAGACATGATTGCTTTGATACACTACATATCAGTAAAAAAAAAAGAAAAAGGATGGATTCCAAAACACTTTGTTAAACCTGTGTCAGAAGGGGTACTCAATTAACCAAAGCAGTAAAATAAGATTTAATTTTTTTTAAATCCATTCTGTGACTACAGTAAACATGAAATTATATAGGATATTTTAAATGTCATTCAATTGTGTGTGTGAATGTAGCAAACCAATTAGATAAAATTAAATTTCAAGCCTGATTGACTTTTAAATATTGAATTTGAGCACTGCATTTCATGTTTATTGCATTGCTCAGGAAAGATCTAGAAATGGCTGTTGAATCAAGGAATTAAATGAAACTTACACTGTCAATAGCCTAGCTGGGATTTCTGAGAGAGCAATATGGCAGTTCTATTTTATTCAGCACCATTAAATGCTAAACATACACAGAACACACAACTATAAGTCTGAAAAAGGGTGCACTGGCTGCTGGATTTGGCATTTATAGATGGATAGCACAGGCAGATAACAAGAAGTCTGATACCATGGAAATCATAACTATGAAATATATAACAATAGTAACCCATGAAGATGGAATATATATCATGAAATATTGGAGGATAATTCAAATCTGCAAGGCAATCTGCTTTTCATTTCAAGTGTCGAGCCTATGTAAGCCATAACTTATCCAGGTATTACTCATGTGGGAAATAACTACAAATTTAGTACAACCCATGGAAAAAAAATTCACACAGGAAGAACATGAAAAATGTAATGTCCTTTCCCGCCCTGCCTCCACTGTCTATGAAAAAGAGAAGGACTTATTTTAGAAGAATATTTTCCCTTCTTGTGTAGCAGAAGCCTATTGCTGCTGTCAAGGAAAGTGTTTGCTGGGAAACAAATCACAACAGCAAGAATCTCCGTCTTTTCACTAGCTCAGGTATGAATGATTAACATATGATTACTCCCAGTTTCACTCCCTCCAAACAATCTAAACAATCTTTGATCATTCTGAGTTGAAATAGAGAATGATTTTACACAAAGTGCTTCATTATGGCCTGTATCAACTTGGACGTCTTCCCTCTAGGGTAAAGGTGTCATTACCGCCTTTCATGTTGTATTTGATGCTATGGGAAATGGACTCTGGACGAGAGGGAAAAGGGAGGAGAGGAAACTTGTCTCAGGGCTGAAAGGTTGAGACAATATGTCATATGAATATTCTGTTTTCATGCTTTTTATGACAATCCAGCTCCCAGTCAAAGGTCAGAGTTTCCCATTATCCTGTTCCAGTGTTATCAAAGCCTTGGTAAGCAAATATCTGAATGACAAGCTACCGATATTTTTTTTTCCCCCCTACTGAGAAAATAGAGCAGCTCCAAGCCAAAAAAAGAAAAAAAAAAAAAGCCATTTCATTCCTTTATTTTCCATTTTTTGCTGTAGCAACCTTTATCCCAGCATCCTTTCTATTCTCCTGAAGCAATCAATTTTCTTATGAAAAGCAAAAAATACACATGGTGACTGAGGCTACTGCAAGAGAATCTCTGCCAAATCTCCCTTTGTCTCTCTTTGATCACCAAAACTGGAAACATTAATAACCGGAGAATGCTTTGGAAAAAGGATCTGGGGTGTGTTTCTGTTCCCTCTCAGAAGGACAGAGCAGCAATCTTTCATTCAGTGTACCCACTGGCTTTGCTTTTTGCTTTTTCAAAAAAAAAACACCAAAAAACAAAACAAAAAAAAAAAAACAAAAAACAAAAACAAAAACAAAAAAAACTTACTACCAAGGGCTTCAAGATGATGATATTTCCTTTTCCTTCTTTCACAGTAAAAGTTGCTGACTTTCTAGCTGGCTATTTCTTATTGATAGTATCTACAGATAATCTTACTTTCTTTGATCCCACTGGTAAAATCTATGCAGTCTCATTAACAAATCCAAGCACAGAATGGCAGTAGCTTTAATATAACTTCACAGAGCACCAGCTCTCTCAAAAGCATCATTCAAAGTAGTTCCTGTAGAATGCAGATGAAAAAGATCACTTTGACACACCAGGCAAAGCTAGCCAAGCCTTTAGATCATTCCCAGGATTCAGAATGAAATGTATCTGTGAAACAACATTCTAGATAACAAAATACAAATAAGTACAGCACGCATCCAGCTTTGTTTTGGCAAGTATCCTGGGCCATGGTTTTCTGCACTGAGGATCCCACCCTCAGACAGGAATAACCAGCTGCACAAGTACAGGGTGAGGAGCAAGTGGGTAGGTAGCTGTTCTGCGGAAGGCATCTGGAGCTGTGATGTCTAACCAGACTGTTCTGGGGTACTGCTGTGAAAAAAAGGAAAAGTCAGTGATAAGGCAAGAATTGTAGTCTGCACTCCAAAAGAAATGAAACAATCTTGCTCTACTTAGCTCTGCTACAGCTGAGAGCTGTCCTCCTTCAAGAAATGTGTGGATTAATTGAGTAGAGGCCAGAATAATCACTAGTGTAGAAAACATGGTCCATAAAAAAACTTGAGAAAGTTGGAGTTATCCAGTCTAAACAGAAAGTTGGATAGAAAGCATGAAAGCAGCCTCCAAACAGGTAAAAAGCTACTGCAAAGAAGGAGAGGAAAGGAAAATGGACAGAAAGTCACAGCCTTCAGTTACAGCAAGAAAAAAAGCAGCAAAGACAATTTAAAATATCTTCTAGTGGTAGGGACAGGGCACCGCTGAGCTAGATTGGCCTCAGATGCAATCACCAAGTTGCCAGGACTGGAGAACCTTAAGTACTGGTAGACAAACATGATTCAAAAATAAAACAGGTATCACCAAACCTTTCTTTGGTAGGGATGTACTAGATGTCTTAGGATGCTCTGAAATCCTCTGTCATACCATACCGTTATGGACTCTAATCAGCTGCAGCCTCTACACGTCACACAGCATCCAAATTATTTTGTTGTGAACTTCTTCCATGCAGTCGGTCAGAACTATGTATGCGTGCATGTGTGGGATCATGGTGATCACGGTGGGAACAAGGAATATGTGAGGCAATGCTGCCTCTGCCTGTACCAACAACTGACCTTGGAAAGCTACTTCTGGGACTGCTTCCATGAAAATCCAGCTAACGGATTCTCTGCTGTCTCAGGAAGAGCCAGTGATGGAGCTGATGCCTGTAGGTGTCTATGTACCACCGCAAAGATTTTCTGCTCTATTATATTTTCTAGTTAGGCGATAAGGCACTTACCATGTTGGTATTTAGTGACCTCTCAGTTAAGATGACTGTGTCGAGATAATGCAGTGGGGCCATTTAGGGGAAATACATGGGAAATGACAGAAGATACATCTTGAGGGATACACAGGATGTTTCACGAAAGACGGATCCCTGGTGTCAGGTTATGTGTGCCATATGCCGTGCAACATGAGGGCTTCTTCTACTAAAATACTCGTGCACCTGGTGGTACCTGGAGAGAGGTGAGCTTTAAACACATAATCTTTCTCTTTACAGACATAAGCCACTTTAGAAGCATTCATAGAGCTTCAGAGTACTTCCAATATTGCCTCCATTTTGCAAGTAGAGAAACTGAAGATCACCATTTTAGTGTCACCCCTGACACAAGCAGGGGTCATTTGGACAGTGGTTGTCACTGGCTGACATTGTGATCACCCTGCCTTCAGCACTATGCCCTGAGCTGTTCTAGATGACACCTCTGTGATACAAATAACGCTGTTCAAGGACTATTAGCACTCCTACGTGGATGACCAGAGCACAGATGCTCTGAGGTACAGGAAACTGTTCAGCTGCAGAGCCTTCCTGTGCGCTGCTCTCATATGCAGCTATTACAGAGAGAAAGGAAAATGCTTTTGGGACTGATTTCTACAGTCCTATTTTCAAATAGTTGTGATTTGCATGCATGCACTCCCATTTCCATCCATCACAGTCTTACAAGTTCTCACAGGCCTGCAGAGTCGAAACAAAAATTGCTTTGTTTGCTCCTTTAAAATTAACCCAAGTCTCCACCTTACTTATAATTAAACACAGATGCATCATAAGCTGAGACAAGCCTCAGACCTGTGTGAATAATTGCGGTACAGCACCAGCAAAGGACAGTGAGTCCAAAATTAGCAACATTGCTGTAGTCCCAAACTGGCTGTTTGCCACTGAAATATCCTTTTAGCTTTTTCTCCATGCTATTGGGCTTTGTTTGGTTTGAGTTTTTTTTTTTTTGCCTAGTGGCCCAGCTGAAATTATTTCAATGTTTATTTTTTTTCCTTTGTGAAGTGCCACTGAATTCCTAGGCACCTAGGGATTAGGTTTTATTTTTAAGCCTTTAAAGACTTGTGGCTTATGGCTCCTCTTGGGGAACCCCGCGCCTCAGAAAAGATTCTCTTTGAGCGCCAACCCGGCGCAGTTGAGCTGACTGGGAGCACAGGTCAAGCTGCGGCTGCCGCTGCGTCTGCCTCGCGGCCAGGAGGGTGACACCAGCAAACTCCTCCACACAGGCTAAAGAAAGCAAGCCTCTGTGCTCCCCGCCTTGCAGAGAGCCTTCAGCAGAGAAACTTTAATAGTCCCATAGTCTTGCCAGGCTGAAAGCGTTTAATGAAAGGTCAGCAGCAGCAGCAGCAGCATTCGCTGAGAAGCCACCCTGACTCTTGCAAGGCAGTGGCAGCTTGGAATAGCAGAGCCCAAGGGCTCTGCCAACCCTTTCCCTCATGTCCACCTGTCTAAGCACTGGGACTTGCCTACCAGGATCCAGCAGAATAGCCCACAGCAGCCAGCATTTCAGAAGACCATTTACTTCTGCTTTTCTTCTCTGGATGACAAGGTAGAACCACTTTCTCTAAAACCGATGCAAGATGTATGCTGCAGCCAAGAAGAGATCCAATGCAAGAGGAGACTCAGCTCAGGGAAGGTGGTGAATGGACTGTGCTCACCAAGAGGCAACGGGGATGCAAAAGCAATGCAAAGCTGGGGAAAATCAGCTGAGGTTCACTCAGGCTGTGCTTTGTGATCAGGAGAAAGAAAAAAAAGGCAGCAGTTTGCATGTCAGGCCAATTTATTAGGATGACTTCAATGGCAAATGTTACTCCTACATCATCTTTACATTCAAAGCCATAAAAATGTTCACAATCAAAAAATCTACATTCTCAGGAGAAAGATCCCTACCTTGGAAGAAAAACCTAAGTTTTACAAGATGTTTTAGTGCTAAGTCAGCTCAGTTAGTAGTCTGTAATTGGCTCCAACAGGCCCTCTCTTTAAGCTGTAACATTCCTTACTTGTTTATAAGCTGCAATAAGAGTACCAAGAACTCTCAGACTCAGGAAGGAATTTGAGTTCCTCTCTGATTTCCGCAAAAACTGGGAAATGTGCAAAAGATTAGGAACGTAAATCTGTGTCTTTGCAGTTATATGTGGACAAGTGAAAAGGAAGAAGATGAAGTAACATACAGATCTTATGGCAGAATACCTGAGGAACATGGAGATGCATGGATGCAATAGTGTTAAGACTAGATTGATCAATAGCTAGAAATCTTAAATTGTTGTATACCTCTGGAATTAATTAATGGTCTAGTTATGTACCTTTCTGGTATAGTTTCCTAGGGCTACAGATTTTACTGCATCAGTAGATATTGACTCCGTCTCCTCAGAATTCTCTGATCTGCTTCCAGCATGCAAAATGTATTGTCAGTGGCATGTTGGGAAATTGCAAAACCCATATCTTTTAAAAAGAGGCTGTCCTCCTCAGTTTTCTTAATTCCAATCCCCACTATACAAAGTAACATCTGGTTTTCATTTTGCAGGTGTTGGGCTTGTTTTTCCCTCTGGAAAAAAGCTGCAGTGCTTGTGAGATGACTTACCTTGTTCATGTATATGTTACTGACTTAAAAATATGAGTTACATGGTAGTTCTACCGTGCCACCAGTTATGTTTTCTTCTATGACACTGCAGTGTGAGAAAGTCCTGAGAGGTGTGAGACAGAGCTTGAAGGGAAATCTAATTTAACAGTCACACAAGTGCTTCTTCCTTCTCTTACTGGAAATTCCTGGTGTGATCCGAACACCTATTGCTCAGAACTGTCCTGTGTAACCATCCACTTGACAGTATTCATTTTTAGAATTTTAGAACTTACTTAAATTCAATTTTGGCATTTTTTTTAAACTTGGATTTATTGCTTAGTAAATAGGTGCTCTCGAATCAGATTTAGCCTGCAAATAAAACTTTTCAAATAAAAAAATGCAAAATCCATGAACAATTAAAATATCCTCTGCACTTTATTTTTCCAAGAGAAATGTGCACTTCTTTTTAACTACAAATTGTTCAATTTGTTTTAACTACAAATTGTTCAATATCCCAAGCCATAGTCCAGAGAGAATTGGGAAAAAAACACAAATGTAGAAAATCAGCAATAAGACTGAAATATAGTTCACTTCCCAAGCTCTCAGAAATGTGGAAAATAAGTAGGCAGTATAAATGTGTGAAAATAAATTAGTTTTATTTTAATTGTCAAACACAAAGGCAACTTCATTGCGCCTGTGAGAAGTACCTTGATCTGAGGAGAAGTGCACTCACATGGACATAAGCTGACCTGGGTGTAGGAGGCAGCAGTTTCAAACAAGCTTCACTGAAGCCATCAGCAAAACTATCATTATTTCAGGAATCCAAGATTTCTCCTGCAGATTCTCATCTCAGCACCTATAGTCACCTATAACCTTTTCTGTGCACATTCCTAAACTTCCTTCTGCTCTATCTCCTTTTTCCATCCTTCCATCCATGCTGAAAATTGGAAAGCATTACAGGTTTGCTCACAGCCTTCCACTTTAAAAGAAATTCAGTGTGACACTAAGAGAAGCTACCAGACTACTGCCATTATAAAATGCTAAATAAATAATGAAATATTTCATTTTAATCATAGGTCATCTCTAAGATCAAATGAAATACTCTCAATGGGAAAGCCCTTCTAAAATGAAATATGTGTTGTGAGGAAGTCTGATTTATTTTTTTAATTTGAATATTAACTAGATCAACTTTAAATCACCAACCTCTGTACAAAGAAAAGAAAAGAAAAGAAAAGAAAAGAAAAGAAAAGAAAAGAAAAGAAAAGAAAAGAAAAGAAAAGAAAAG
>JAWLRI010000010.1:436356-494282 GCA_034781795.1 Crypturellus tataupa | reverse complement strand
AAGAAAAGAAAAGAAAAGAAAAGAAAAGAAAAGAAAAGAAAAGAAAAGAAAAGAAAAGAAAAGAAAAGAGAAAAAAACAACCATTTAAGAGAGGTTATAATTTCATAAGTTACAAAAGCAGCATGAGAACAGATTTTGCACAAAAGCTTGTGCCCAGCATCCGGTATAGAAGCCCTTCTTTTAGAGCTTGCAATATTCCACAGTCTTTTAATGTGAGCTATGAATTGTTGTAACCTTTTAGTATAAACCTGCTTCTGTGTTTTTACTCTACATGCTAAGTGTCACATTAGTGTCACTGATATGTCATTTTGACAGTCATTTCTCAATAGCAGTAAACCCACTGGATAGTGACTCTTGCTGTGTAGAAATTTCTGGAAAAAAGTCTCTCTTACCCTGGGAAATATGATTTTACCTCTTAATGATTGAAAATGCTTATTTGGAAAAACTGAAGCCTTTGACACCTTTTTTTAATTATTTTTTAAAGGATGTCAACAGTCTCAAATCCTATCTTAAGCTGTGTTTCCATAAAGTTTTAAATATTCACTAACTTTTCTGACCCAGTGTGTCTAAAACATTAAAAGTTTCAAGATGCATATAGGACAACCTTTAAGGGAAAGGAAGAAAGAAGAAAGCAAGCAAGCAAGCAAGCACTACACAAAGCCTTGCTCTCTCCTTAGACATCTCAAAGCAGATGTTTGTTTATGAGCTCCATTTGGTGTTGCCTGTAGGACTGGCTTCCTCCCCCTCTTTATTTTTTACTCTTTTCCTGCTTCTCTTCCCTCCTCTTTTTGATTTCCAGCCTCTGTGCTTATTAGCAAGGAATATGCTATCAAAACTGGTCCATTGCTAATTTCCATTCCAGTTTTCCTCCGTCTCCTCTTTCACCTTCCCCTCTACTTTTTCTTTGCTAAGTGTTTCTGATATTTACTTTGCTGGCAATTTAAGTGTCTGCAGAAACCTTGGAATAACAGTGACACATAGTCTGGCTCAGCAGCAAGTATATAGGGTTACCCAGCTGATAGGAGAATTAAAATTGCTTTGGATCCAAGCCAATGACACACAGAAAGGAAATGTAGGCGTCCCCATCCAGAAACCTACCCCAGAAACAGGTGGGTTGCAGGAGACGGGCCTCCATTCTCATTTTAAAAGTCTTTGAGCATTTGGTTGTTACTATTACCCATGCTGCTGGGAAGCTGCCGGTCTTATTTTGTGCCATGCTGAATAAAGCTCAGCATCTTCTCTCCATCTCGAAGGGGCGACGCTGCCGCCGGGACAGCAGGCTCAGCCAGGCGTGATGGCAGCACAAGAGGGCCGACTGCAGCAAAAGACTTTGGGATTGGAAAATATTTTGCTAGAGAAAAGGGAGAGGTTGGGAGAGGGCAGGGAGGGGAGAATGAGGCGGAGAAGGGGAAAGGGACACAGATGACTGGTAGGTATTCACTGCGCCCCGCACCGCTCAATAGGGCTTTGTCCCCGCACGGGGGTCCCGCTGGCTGCCGGGGGCCGGCGCTGCTCCCCTCCAAGGTGGCCAGCTGGTAGGTGGCTTGGGGGGCCCAAGGTGGCCTGGGAGGCGCTGCCTCCTGCGGCTGGGGAAGCTCCGAGCGTCTTCCCCCAAATCCGCCTGCAGCTCGGGCTGTGTTTATTCAGGCCCCAGCGGCCAGCTGTCAGCCGCCTCTGAATGAGGAGGGATTTTTTAATGGTGGCGCTTTCAACCATAATGATCAGTTTGCATCGCTTTCCATTTTCAAAGATTTTTTTTTCTTTCTTTTTCTTTTTTTTTCAAGGAAAATGGCTGAAACGTTTCTTTAATGAAAAGCTTGGAGCCCAAAACACTCCTTTGCATGGTGCCTCCCTCTCCCCCCCAGCTGGAGGAGCTCATTATCAGGAGCTTTTCAGGCCCACAAAGACAGGCTCTGCTAACACTCCCCAGCACCTTTCACATGCTCATTCTCGCCTTTTTTCTTTCTTTCTTTTTTTTTTTTTTTTTCAGTCGAATTTCAGCAAATGATCTGGGGGGGAGCATTTCTTATTTAGGTTTTATGAGAGTGGGAAGGAGGAAGGGAGATTGCTTTAGATCAAGGGGAATGATAAGGCTTTTACGTTCCTATAATCATACGATTATGCTCACTGAAACCACTGGAAATGTGATATACCTGCCGAGGGTCTGAGCTCTCCTTCCAGCTCAGTCATTCAACATTGCCAGTATGGCAGTTTCTACACTTAAAAAATAGGGCAAGCAGCATTTGCCACCCTTGGACAACCTTATATGCCTAAAAAAAGGCTGATAAGTTTACTATCCCTGTGGGTAAAGTCAGCAGTAAGTTCAAGCACTTTACTGGGTCAGTTCCTTTCATCATGAGAGATGGGTAGGAGAGCGAAAAATGTAAACTGAATACAATTGAACCATGAGGCATTTATCTGAAGAGAATAAAGAAAAAGAATTTTGAAGCAGGTGTCCTGACTGCAAGCAATGCTTCCCTCATTTTTATCACATTTGCTAACTTACAACCTCTTCAAGAACCCATTGAAATTGAGGACTCCTGCCAATTTCAAAGGTTATTAGACTAGACCCAAACCTCTTGTTCTACCAAGATACCCAGTGGTTGATATGTAGCAGGTAAATGGCAGCTGCACGAAGTTAGAGGCCATTTCCAACTTAAGGGCAAACTGGGATTATGCACTTGTGTTAATCAAAGTAGTTGAGACTTGAGAAATTAGCGGTTAGTCCTGCAACACCCCGGTGATTTGTCCCTCCTGTGGGATCCAGACCAAAATGCTACAAACTTCAGTGCTACTGTCAGTAAAAGAAGGAAATGGGATGACTCGAAATAAGACCTGCAACAGTCAGTGGGCTGAGCAGGAAGAAACCTAAAATGAGTTTGCAGCCACAGAGATTGCAAAGAGAATGTGATAAACACCAAGGACAAGCGTGTGGCTTCCAGCTGTGGGGACTGGTTAGAAGCATCAACTCCTGTTTTGTAAAATGGGGGAATTCAGACAGACATCAGAAATATGGCCGTTGCGAATTTGTTTGCTGGTTTCTTCTGATGGCCTTCAGCAGGTAAAAACATTCCTCTGAGTAGCCGTCAGCCATTCTCATTTTACAGAACTGCTAATACTTTTCATAATGGGTAGATTATGTTCATCTGTAAATGAAGACTAATTAAGCACTTGCTGAAGCATAATGGTTTCAATAGTGGTGTTCACATGCTTAAAATCTGTGACCCTACATAGTCTGTTGAATCATAACTGCATGCAAAATGCATTGACACAAAATGTTGCACCCAGCTGCCTTTCTGCTTTCCTCTCTGTGGGCCTGGTACAAATCCAGAGCAACTTAAGACTGCTTGAATTTATGCCTATGATCAAATTTAACAAAGCATTATATATATGTATAGTATCAAGGGGATCTTGTACTCTTTATGCTTCTCTTTCTGTTTCATTAAATCTCACATCGCAAGCAGAACCTCCCTTGTTATGCTGCAGAGTGGATCTTGCTGGTTTTACACTACAAAAACTTTTTCCACAGTTACATTTTTATTGGCATAAGTGTCTATTTTTTTCTTCTTTTCTTCTTTTTTAATTTTTTAATTTTTTTTCTTATTTCTTCTTGCTATTTCTGATGAGAAAACCGGAAGCAGATATTTCATACCTAATTCCAAGTTTACTCCAGATGATCAAAGAACAAGAAAAGTCCCATCAACAAACAGTAT
Source organism: Crypturellus tataupa (assembly GCA_034781795.1). Lineage (NCBI taxonomy): Eukaryota > Metazoa > Chordata > Aves > Tinamiformes > Tinamidae > Crypturellus > Crypturellus tataupa. The sequence goes on along the minus strand of JAWLRI010000010.1, from coordinate 490,569 downwards.
AAAGAAAATCAACTGCTGGTCTCAGGAAGACAGAAGGACCTTCTGATCAATTAGAGTGAGAGGCTAGTGACCTGAGAGTCATGGCGACTTTCATTTATTACTTCTCCACAGCAAATATCGTGATATAATAAATCCTTTAATTTTAATGGCTTTGAGGAGCAGTGCCTCTTGGAAACCTTTTTTTTTTTTTTTTTTTTCTCTCCTTGCTATCAACCCCTGATATCAATTGCAAGAGAGGCTGCAAGTGGGTGAAACGCAGTGACGAGGGCCCCGCTGCGGCTCCTCGCTGAGCTAGGAGGAGGGGGCAGGTAAAGCAAGCAGGGCAAGCAGGTGCAGGGAGCCCCCGTGCCAGGCTCCCCAGGCCCCAGGGGGAGCTCAGCCCCCATCCCACCTTGGCACAGGCACCACAAAACCAAACACCCCAAACTGCTGGGCTGCTTTTTCCTGTGAGCGGGAAAGCACACTGCGAACTGACTGTCCTGCAGAAACTAGAGACCGAGAAGTCCAATTAAGTGATTCAGTCTGACTCTCAGAAGCCAATTCAGACTGCTCTCTCTGCTAGATTCTATTGTTTTTTTCCAGTATAATTTTAAAAGTCCCAAGTGCTTTCATTATTTCCCTGGGGAGACTACTCCACAATATAATATATTTCATTGTCAAGAAGTTTTTCTCAAAATTCATCTTAGAATTTCACTTTTAATTTCATTCCATTTACCCAGAGTTACATGTATAATGCTATGCTAAATGACGATTATTAATCATGCTAAAAAAATCATATCTGTTTCCCCAAAGTTAGAATTTCGCAATATCCTGCCTTTGTCATTATTTAACTGAAGTGAGTTTTATTGTGACTTGTTTTCAGTTCAGGCCTTCCTGAATTGTACTGATCCCCTCTGGGCACCTATTCCATACCTAGTGTATATTTGCAGTGAGGCAGTATTCCAAATAATGGTTCTTATACAACCCTGATGCATAAAATTATTCCCCTACCTCTGCAACATATTGACTGTTGTTTCTTCAGCTCATACTTGAAGTGTATGCCTAATTTCATTGATCATGCTCACTGTCTTAGTCTCGGTAATTAGAACCAGTCCCCCAGTCATTCTCTTTACGAGTTTGGAAGTATATTTCCTAGGGTTCCTCAGATCACATCTCTATTTCTAAGTGATCATAGTTTGTGCTAATTTCTGTCCTTAATTCTCTGATATGAATTCCTTCACATATAATGCAAATATTTGTGCACTATAAATGTAGTGAGTCACGGACAGTGTCGTCCTCTACATCAGGTATCTGCCATTTTTCTAAATTTCTGTAAACATTATATTTTTTTCTGTGTAAGAATAGCTCAGTTGCATATCAGAGAAAGACTTCAGGAAATGCGTGATGGAACATCCAGACCCAAGTTGTGTTATCTGAATAAATAAAGCAATTAATCTTCCCTGGCCAAACTGCGGGGTTCTGTTTGTTTGTTTGTTTGTTTTCTCTCCCCGAATTTGAAATATTTACAGGGATCTCTCTCTCGACTATTTAAAAAAAATATATATTTACCTTTCCCCCTAAGATTTCTGTGCCTTCTCCCATTCCACAGCTTTTTAAAAACTAGTTGTCATTTATGGATCAGCATTATTAGTTAATTCTCTTAGCATGCTACCACATATTGCTGACTGGTTTAGAATGATGTTCTCCTGGATTTTTCTTTCTTCCTTCAAGAAATGGTCAGGAAAAAATAAAATAAAATCACTGTGATTTGTCAGTCTGTTTTCCTCCAACAAAGTTCTGCTTTGGCAGAATGTCTTTCTGGACAGTGGGTTCATAATCTCTTTTGACAGTCATTGGAGTGTCATATTAGCACATAAACAGCGTTAATATGAATGACTTTACTTTTCATACATGCCACCTATATTATCAATGCTGATGTGAAGGTGACATAATTTTCATGAAGAATCCATTCAGTTTTTGTGCTCTTGGCAAGCAGCTCTACTTTGATGGTTAGACATAGTAACTCTTCTTTTAAACAAGGTACCTCAAATATTTGTCTCAGCTCTTGTGTGGGGGCTGCATAACCAGACATAAAATAGATGTTTTAACTTAAGGTTGTGTTAATGATCTGACATTTCTCTCTGCATTTAGCCGTTTAAGCACAACACTTTAATTATGGATATATAATCATCAATAGCTATAATAACACATTGTAGGTGATGCTGTCAGACAGGATAAGCATGCTCCTGCTCTTTCAAAGCCTCTGTGATCACACAGTCCCTCTTATACAGCACCTTTCATTCAGTACTGGATTACACTAAACACTCTCTCTTTGCCACATCTCCTTTTATCCAATTACTTGCTCCCCCCACAAGTTTGAAACTCCTCTGGATGCTTCCTGGAAGCCACTGATTTCTGCTTTCTCAACAGGAACTAAAACTACATAGGATTTACCCATGTCAAATATGCAGTATTCTAACACAAACACACAGGTACCTTGGATTTCTTAATGTATTGATAGACAGATTTTAGATGTCACTGTTTTTAGGCAGCAGCTGAGAGGTCATGCTGGAGATCCATATTTTAATTCAGTCACTTAAATTCCACTTTAGGTAGCTACGTTCTTTTATGGCTTAGACCCTGATTGATTAATTAGGCAAGACAGGGGAAGGAAGTATTACCCTCATTTTACAAATGAGGAATTCAGGTACGGAGAGATTAAATGCTTTGCCTAAGGAAATGTAAGAAACTTGAGGCAGGGTCAGGAAGACCCATCTGAGCTATGCTTCAGATCTCCATCTCCTTAGGCTCCGATTCCCGTGTCCTAACAAAAAGGCCATTCTTCCTCTCTGCTCCCAGCCACGTCAGCTCACAAGCACTCCTGAAATGGATGTTCTGAGACCGTAATTATGTTTGCTATTTTCCTTGCACGTTTTCTAGTGAGATTATTATTTGTTTTCTTTTACGTAGGTCCTTATATCATGACAACCCCGCTGGTTTGTGAGTGCCGTCCGATTAGTACTTCAGCGGCGTAGCTGGCGTCTGTCACAAGCCGCTGGAGTCTTCATTTTCAGCTCAGGAAGGAGCGATGTTTTGGCGAGGTTTTTGCGCGTACGTGTGCTGCCAGGTGTTTGTGCCGGACCCGGCGGGCGGAGGTGAAAGTGCAGCCTGCGCTGCCAGCGGCGACAGGGAGCTGAGTGACGGGCTCCAGTCTCTCCGGGAGCTTGTTCCCGGCAGGACTGACTCAACCCTTCGCAGCAGCACACGCGAAATCTAATTTTGCCCTCCCGAGGAAGCTGTGTCAGAGCTGGGCTGCTCCGGCTACGGGAAGGAAAGGGGAGAAAAGCGAAGCCGGGGAGCAGAGCCAAGGCAGGCCGTGAGAACTGGCATGGGCTCTGTGGTCACTACTGGGCCACGAGGAAGCCCTTTGCCGGCTTCGGCCTCATCCCTCCAGCGGCAGCTCCGTTCCCCTTGCCAAAGTCTCCCAGAAGTGGCAGCGGCCACAGCCAGGCCTCGGTCATCTGGCTGCTAGCAGAAACCGCCACCCAGGGCACGTGCCAGGTTTGCCTTTCTCTCCACCCGCCCCGCGACTGTACTTGAAGCCTCCCCGCGCTTGCAGGGGAGAGCGAAGTCACGAGCCACGGCTGTCACTGCCACGGCCCGGGGACACTACCCAGTGCCTGCGCCACGGACCGTCTGGCTGAGGCCTCCAGTTTGATCCCAGAGCCCCCAAGCAGGCAGGGCAGACGCCAGAGGTAGAGACCCGGTGTGCTCAGAGCAGCCGGTGCCACCACTGACGAGACCCGCTGTAGCCTTTACTGCTGCTCGTGGGGATGCCAAGGTGCATCGCCCTGCGGCAGCGCAGCCAAGAAGCGATGAAGACATAAATAACTGAGGTAGGTCATCGCCAGCCAGATGGCAGGCTCTCCCAGTCGGTCAGAGATGAAAGAAAACGTTACTCATAGGACCTGGCATCCGCACGGTGGTGGAAAAACTGACAGGAATGTCAGCCGCTTGCAGCACGTTGGGAGCACGGGCAATGCCATCATGCAGATGGGACTCGGGAAGCCCTGGGGCGCCTGGCTCCAGGCATGTCTGAAGGACAGGTACATCCCAGCGCTTCCTCTGAACAGTCCCAGGCTCTCTGAGGGCAACAACAAATGAACCTCAGCAGTAGCCACAACTTTTAGGGCTTCCAGTTTCACCGATGGAAACCAGGACATACAGATCCCGTTGGGCTTTGTTTAACCCCTTTTGGTTTTTAGATGGCAAAGAATCTAGAAAACTTAATATGGTGGACTGGAAATAGAGAAATAGCTGGCCATTGCAACCCAACAAGGCCACTTCCTCATAATCCCACCTAACCATTCATCCAAAGTTTGGTCAAGCTTGATGTCTTTTAAGAAAACATCTCAGGTTCAATTAAAGGATACTTTATAACGAAATATAGCTCTACTTTTAAAAAAGTCCTTTGACCTTTGCACTGACTATTTTTATAACGTTACCTCGATCAGTCCTACAGTTAACTTCTGCTGGCTTCTCGGTAAGCTCAGAGGTGCAGCACAGGGTGGCGGTTGGCTAGAAATGAGGACTGCAAAGTAGATTTTTTCAGCACCGGACTAACAGATGCTCCAAGAAAGGCGTTTCCTCTTTTCAGATATTGCATCGGCAGTTTCAGCCAGGAGTGGCACCAGCTGTTGAGCATTTTCTTTCACAAGCTGAGGAAGGGCATAGGCCAATTCGCTTGTCTCAGGTTGCAGCTCTCTCTGTGAGGGTATCTGTTACTCCCTGATGAATGAATGTACTGAATTCAGGGAATATAGGTGGGCTGTTTGTTGCTGGGTGGGAAGGAGCAGGTCCATGCTGTTTGGAAACCGCTTGAATATGCATGATCCTTCTGGCAAAGTAGGAGAATGGGCCCTTTGCTGTGTTTAGCATTCAACTCGGTTACAAATCACAGTCATTCAGGTTTGCTGAAGTATTTTATCATGGTGCATAGCACTTTGAAGTAGGATTTGATAGTTTCTTTAGAGGTGGATGGGCACAAGGCTCTCTTGGCCTAGTCACTAACATTCAAGGTGATAACACTTTCCTTCAGCCCTCCTGCCTCTTTGTTCTAGATGAGACTTCTGTCAATCCTTCAGAGGTAAACATGGCAGAGAACTGCAATGCAGAGATACAAGGGAGGCGAATTTGATCCCAAATTTTCTTTATTATTTTGCTTCTAAATAGGAACTGACATTTTCCAAATTCCTGTAAGCAAGTTGAAAATGGTAATCTGCATAGGTCTAGTTCTCTCTATAATTTAGATGGATCAAACAGATGAGATAAATACATGTAGGCAGACTGTTTTTTCCAAGCACAACTGGAAGTCTACAGTATTAATACTGTGATACAATACATATTTTTCTCTCTGCTTTTTAGGAAAATGGTACACTGACATTTCTGATACAGATAAATCCAAGAAGATGTTCTACCTAATAGGGTGTCCGTCAAAGTTTTGTACAGAAAATATTCTACGTTTTTGGGGAAAAAAAAAATGTTTTCTGTGACTGTGCTATTCTATTTGAAAAAGCCCACACAGCATTTTGTCCATCATTCCATGCCCCACTGAACCCTCAAGCTGACACACAAAGGACATAGTAAGGACCACGGGCCTGAACCCAATCCCACTCTAACCAGTATCAACTATGATGCTGACTTAGGCTGTATGTCAGGAGTGACTCTAATGGATTCCTTAGAAACCTGTGAGTCTGGAGAGACACTGTGGTAAGAGCACTCTTATGTGGAAAAAAGTCTTGCTCCTAGGGCAAAGAACAAATAAAAGACAGTTAATTTTGTGTGTCTTCACCATCTTAATTCAGAAAATGTATTTAAACCAGAGAGTTCTGGAAGATCCCATCAACGCAGAAACTGGCAGCTCTGTTAGCATGGCAGAAATCTATACTACAGACATGAGCTTCTCCTCCCCTCTTTATTCCTGTCACCTCTGCCACTGGAATCAGATACTGTCCAAATTGAAAAAAGGTATCTGATCCAGAAGAGTGCATTTCCCATTAAATGCAATGAATCCTGATGCAACCTCATTGGATATAAATGAACTACAGAAAAGGAAAGAAAAAAAAAGGGGGGGGGGAGGGGGGGTTAAGACTAGGTGTGGTCTTTTACTATATTTCAATATCCAGGTGGCTAGGAAAAAAAAAAAGGCCAGCCCAATGTTATTACCCCAAAAACTTGGCAAGTCTAAATATCTTTGCATTGTGAAGTTTTAAGGATTTTAGGGAATCAGTACTTTACTGAAACTGCCTTTTTATTATGGACAAATAATTATTTAGAAGATACATATTTTTTCTTTTAGAAGAGCCCTGGGCTTCACCCATTTGCCACTGAGAGTATGTCAGGTGTAGCTAAGCTACAGGAGCACTTCTACCCAAGAGGTGTAAATGAAAGTTGAATCAGGCTCCATACATGTGAAAACAGGCCATGGAAGAAATTCTATTGCTTTAATTGCCTCCTAAAAGATTGACATGATCTAATTTGCTTACAGTTAAACACCATCATTTATGATGAATGGGATGATTACCTTGAGCATTCAGCACCAATTACCAAGTCTTCCCTTCATCCCCTCACAATATTCTTTCATTTAATTTCATTTAAAACAACAGCAACAATCTTCATGTCTCAGAACAGACCTTTGCTTGAAAAAAAATAATTATTAGATAAACTAATTCCTTGGAAAACCTCTATATTTCTTTCCACATATACATTCCATATTGAAGGACAGCACAAAACCTCTGGCCATAACAACAATTTGCTTTTTTTAATGGTTGGAATATTTTACCTCCCTATTAAATATCCTCTTGCCTTTTGTTAAATTTGTTGCCTATTAAACTGCATGTCTATCTCTGGAGCTTATGTTGCTGTACCCCTGCTGCTTTAGCTCCTTATCTCCATAGGATTTACTTTAGCACACACAGCCAGTGGATGAATTTGCACATATTTGCACTGTGGAGCCTTGACTTTTACTGCTTGCATGTAAATAAAAAATAATAAAAAAAGGCCTTTCCTTTTCATGATCAGCAATTCATCAGCACTAAAGCACTGGGAGGAAAATAGTTATCAACTTCCCATTTTGGGTTATAACTTCAAAGCAAGCCTTTGATTTGAATGCCAAGCTCTGAATGCTGGGGAAGAGGGGAAGAGGAGGGGGGAGAATAGGAAGGGAGTAGGAGGAACTGGTCGTCACCTCGTGGTGGTGACAGCACCCACCCTCCTATATAGAAAAACAGCTTGTTAAGGTACCACAACATTCACTGGTCTCTCACTTGTCTTTTTTATGCTTATTCAGGGACTAAGAGAGCCACTGTAGAAGCCTGCATCCAAGGCCATCCTGACAGTCAAAACTTATTCCAACACTTGTGATCTACCTTTATGGTATGAATCAGTCACCTGAAAAGTAAATAGCCTATATTTCCATAGACTTTTGGAAGACTGAGCCTGTTGTACCCTCTTTATTTTTCCACAGGAACCACCTAAGTTTGGAATCCATTCGTGGAGGTAACTTTCTGACAGATTTCAATTAAAACCATAGATAGCCTGTGTCATAAACAGCCCATTTTATTGCTGCATGATTTTACAGTAAGGCAGAGAGTTTAATTCTCTGCAGAGCTTGTTTAAAGGCCTTAAGAGCCTGCCTGAGCCCAGATCTCTCTTTTAGGAACCTGTTTTTCTGCTTGCAATACCACAGCCCCTCCTCAGCTCCTTCTCTTCCTCTCCTTCCCTCCCATTCCCTCTGCCTCTTTTCATACTCTGCAGCACCACAGCCAGAAGACTCAAGGCTGTTTATAGAACTGATACCTCACTACATTAGCTCCACATTGATTATGGCTGAAAATAATCACAGGAAGCAACTCATAACTCCCAGCCCTTCTCCTTTATGCAGTGTAAGCACATTCTTTTTGGCTGAATGAAAAGAGGATGTTCTATATACAAGTTATTTCCAGACCTTGAAAACATGCCATATAGGTGCCTTTGAGGACTTTCTTCAACCTGTTTTTGTGTCAGGCTCCTACAACTATCATATATCAAAAGTCGTGCTATTCCTTCACTCAGGACCATTGTACTGGAGAAAATACTTAATCCATTTCCTCAGATGGGGGGAAGTGGGCTGTTGATTTTTCAAATGTGTAGATTATTCTCACGCATTAGGTTTTTTAATAAGAATTCAAAAATTCTTATTAAAACATCATTAATATACGTGCACTGGAAACACCTTTGCAGAGCTCTCTTAGGCTTTTAAAGAGAGCCTGAAACCAGTGAGCTTTTGCCATTAGTTTCAATCCGAGCACAATTTGGTGCCAAAGTATGTCTTGCCTCGGTGTTTATTTCTGCAGTAAGCAGATATAATGTCTAACAAGGCATTGGCAAGTTTTAAACTTTAAAATGCGGGCCGCTCCAAACCACAGCCTGCCTGTTTAGGGCCTCAGCTCATTTTCATAGGGTACCATCTTCACCGGGACAACACGGGATCCTCTCCTTTCCCTGCAGAACACTGTTTTTGGCACAGCAGCACAAGGGGTAGTGGCTCTGGCCCCTGTTTCTCGTGCACTTCTGCTGACATGAGGGGAAGGGGAACGGGCTCTGGCTGCCCGTGGAGGTGCTGAGGGCTGCCGGGACCCCCGTCCACCTGCCTGGCTGGGACTGCTGCCGGGGCCTCCCGAAAAACTGGGAATGGCAAGAGCTCCCCCTATGCTTGAAGCCGTGGACTCTTCTTTCCCCAAAGAGTCTCTCTTGTGTTCACCTCTGCACCACTCCTGAGATCCACTTTTTTTTTTTTTTTTTAATTTTAGACTGTTGAAGCTGTACATTTCAGAGTGATGACAAGTCATAACTGGTATAAATAGAGCCTATAAGTATGTATCTGTCATTCGCAAACAGGCAAAAAAAGAAAGAAGAATTACTATTTTGCTGGAGGCATTTAAAATTAGTGAGGTCATTAAAAGCTTTTATTCAAATAAATAAATTCATAAAATTATCCAGAATTCAATAGTGCAGGATGTCTAATCAATAGTAATTCATTTTCAGGATTGCCGTCTGTTATACAAGCCAGGGATTGCAAGAGGTAAATCATGGCAAACACTGCACACACAGACAGGATCCATTATATCACAGCAGGGGTCACGCTGGAATCACTTCATCTGTTTTTAAGGTTTGAAAGCCCAGGATGCAGCGGATTTTCAAACAGACCCATCTGTGTGATATTTCTGGCTGCAGATCTCTGGTTTCCCCACTGACTGTGGTAACTAAATCTCTGTGATGTGCTCCATGCCACGGGATGGATTATTTGCATTAGGCATAATCTTCTGGTGACTCTGCAGGTGTCTGTAGCCTGCAGACTGAATTGCTGGGCTGTGCTTAAGCAACTTTGCTTCTAAGCACGATGTGGAATTGAAAATGGTTCAAAGAGGTAGCTGGGCTTCTTGAGCTGCGCTGAACCCCTTCACTGTGCTATATAATCACTGTCCAACTTTGTACTGAAAAGGGGCAAGGCTGGAACAGAGCCACCGTTTCTGCTTTTTTTTTCGCTGAATCTTTTGAATAACTGAAACACAAGCAAAAAAAAAAAAAAAGAAAAAGAAAAAAAGAAACAAAAACAAGGGACCAACCCGACTCCCTTTTATCCCTGCTGCTGCCCACTGCTCACCTGAATGGAATTTTCTGATAATAAATTCCAACTCGTTTAAACTTCTGTTTTTAATTCTAGTCGGAGATGATTGTGAGAAATTCACTTTTATAGTTTGGAGACATTCCACCTGGAAAAAATTAGCTGTGGAAAATGATATTTCCATCTGTTAGAAAGGGAGAGGGAGTTGAGGGGGCAGGGCATGGAATAAACAATGATCCGTGTAGATTAAGGCAAACATTTTCAAAAACAGGAACTAAAGTTAGCTTTGTGTGTTCATACTCGGACACAAATATATAGCACTTTGGGAAATTTTGCTATCCTTTTTTTTTTTCTCTTTCTCTTTTTTTTTTTTATTCTTGTTTTTAACCTGATCTCATGATTTCAGGCATAATCAGCTGCCTATATGTGGATGAGAGAGACTCATTCCCACCCTTCTTCATGAGAATTTTAGCTACTGTCCTACAGAGCTGGTTCCGCAATTCTCTGTTCCCACAGAGGAGTGAAGTGCCAGTCCAGGCCAGAGCCTGTGGCACTGTTTGCAGAGAACGTTTAAATGCTCCAGCATATCACGATGCTGGACTTATGTATGGTTATATTTCATTTAACAGCAGCTTCCACAGGAAAATTATAAATCCACCGATTTCTGTTTAACATTTGTCCAAATTAAAACATGTTGTTGGGAGCTATACGGGATTTTGTAATGGGAATATGTAACTGATGCTGACACAGCAAGTCCAGTTCAAGCAAAAGCACTTAACACAGAGCTATATTCTGCTAACACTATTGAAGTGACCATCTCCAAAATTTCAAGGGTTATGGCTGTGCTTTCAAGTCCTTGTCAACAGAACACAATTTATTTTAAGACCTATTTGGCTGCAGCTTCCCCTCCTGCCTTTGCCTCTTTCCTCACTTCCTAAAGGCACAAGGCACAGATAATGACGACTGTTCACTCCCTCTAAATGTGGTTTATGGGGCTGCTATAAAGACTGTTTCCTTCCTTTCATCCCTGTACACAATGACAGGTAAGACACACGCCTGCATCTCCTCATGATGTTTTCCTATCCCCTTAGATCAGGCCTGCATTTGCTGTGGCCTCTTTTTCCTTTCTGTACCACTGCTTTAATTACTCTTGCGCGGTTTCTTTCTGCTATTGTTTTCCTCTGTTTAATGTCATGTTCTATTTACTGACTCGTGTTTTGCAGCTCTGAAGTGACATGGGAATTAAAGTAGCTACACAAAAATACCTGGATCCATGCAAGCCCACATCTAATTTTCCCCCTGTAAATAGCTTCACAGGGGACAGAAAGACAGCACAGATGAGATATATTCTTGCTGAAGTGTGTACAAAGCAAGATATAACAGAAGCTGTAACCTTTGGAAATGTACTCATATACTGCACTCTTTTGCTTCTCCAGTAAAATACCTACTAAATTAAATAATATTCCTGAAAAAGGATTGAACTTTAAAAATGCATTGTAAATAATTTCACTTTGCACTGATGCAGAGAAAATATAACTGCACTCCTCATCATTCATTAAATCAGACTCACAACATGTGAATATACAGACACACTGATTTTTCTGCTTATGTTTGACTATTCAGGAAAGTGTCTCTCATTCAGGAAGGATACTTAAAGCTTCTCTCAAATTTAAACAAGTTTTCTTGTCTCTGGCCCTTAAAGCATATGTGGAAACTAAAGCATAAGAGGAAATCCTGGCCACAGAAAGTCTGTTCATATACATATCTTCTTTCTTGAAGGACAACCGATACGACCTAGTTTATTAGCCTTGGTTTATTATAACCTTGTGCTATTGAGCCAAGGGACTTGATTCTATCAGAGCATCTTCTGTGCCTGCTTGAAACAGATGTTCAAAAATATTGTGGGTTGTTTTGTTGCTTTTTGCTCTCAGTTGTACCCATTTGGCATATAGTTCCCTATTTTTATCATTGGAATTCCCAAAGAACCTGGATATGCTCTCAGCATATCTAGCCTTTCCTTTTATACTTCTCTCCACCCTCTACTTTAAGCACTTGGAGTAAATCTGGACACTGTGCTATCAATGACAGGTATTTCAGAAAGTCTCAGAGCAATCTTCTGCTCACAGTTCTCCCACTGTGCATTGTCACAAGGCGCCCCTCTGGTTCCGGATTTGGCAGCGTCCTTCCAGTGCTACAGTTGGCCTGGGACACGGCCCAGAATGCAATGGGGAAAATGTGAGAAGGGTCCGTCCCAGCTTAGCTAGCAACCTGGAGCAGCACCTGCCAGCCAGGTCCCACTAGAACACCTTCATCAAGGTCTGTGCTGAAGCAAATGCTGATCTGTTTAATGGAATTCCCCCAGACCCTAAGAAGTTTAGGCCCGCTCTGCAGTGCCTTGCCAAACTGGGGCATTACGCTGAATTTGATGTGCAAAAATTGGAATAAGATTTGTGCTCCATCACTTCAGGAATGCAAGGGGACAAAAAAGAAAAAGGTTTAACAAACAGAACTGTGATCCCCCAGTGGTGAAGTCTATGACCAAGAAGAAAGGAAAATGGTCTGAAACAGAGGAGAAAGAAGGAGGTAGGAAATCAGAAAGGAAGGGAAATACGAAAGCTGGAGCTTGTCTACCTTGAGTGGGACATATGGACATGGAGACATAGACAGTACAGCATCCTCTCAGCCAAAATTGTTGGAAAAAGAATTTCTCTGTCATCTTTCCCTAATATTGTATACTGCAACGAAGACCTAACAATAAACAAGTTGCTATTCTACTCCTTTTTTTTTCTTTATTTTTCGTGTGTGTATTAATTTCCTATTGACTCAATGCTAATATGGTTTTCATTAGTTTTCCCCTAGTTTTTCCTTGCAATATGATCTCCAAATGTCACAAATTAGGTGCAGCTCTGAGTTTGTGCATCGTCAGAGCATCATTAATGCTTCCGCAGAGATTTAGGTAGCACGGTTTTGTCCCTCGCTTTCTCTTAGCAGCACTGTTCTGGGCCTTGTAGCAGATGCCAGACTGGCTCTGCCAAAGAAAATGCATGAAACAGTTTCACCAGTCCAAGCCTGTATTACAATCAAAGACCTAGATTCAAATAATAAGATTCAAATAATACAGCACAGAAGAAATCACTGTAAATAAATCTTAACAACAGATCTGAGGAGTAGTGTTTCTCTCTACTATTAGACTAATGCCCTTGACACAAGTACCTCTACACATTAAAAAATATGAGTAGAAATACAAATTCTGTAGACCCAAACCACTTCTAATTATAAAGACTGTATTTACTGTAGGATATCACAATGCCATAGATACAAAACTAGCAGTGCTTTGAGTAGGAACAAGACTAACCTTTGAATATCAAGAAGTCCTGAGATATTTAGTGACTTTTATCATGCAGCTGATTGCTGGGGTAATTTCAGTGTAAAGGGAGGGAACAAATAAAACTGAAACCTGGTAGTGCACTGAACAGACAGTTCAGTAATCTGGGTGGAAGGGGACCTTGATGTACTAAGTAAATCCCAACTTGGAAAGCTTTCAGAAATCCACGGTCTTTTATTTCAGAAGAAGGCAAACTTTTTCAGTGATAATAATGGCTGGACATTGATTGCAATGGAGCCATTGCCACACTGCTACAGCATCCAGCACTAATATAGCCATATGTTTCACTGGATCCTGAAATTATTGTCAAGTATTTCAGCATACTTGTAATTGGGTCATGATGATGAAAACACTTCTTCATATGAGGGGTCGTTACGGCTGGCATAAAATCAAATATTTAGTTATCTGTCTTCCATTATATACTGAAACATATGATATTTATGATGCAATGAAATATTTAGGCTCAATGCTGAGGCTCATATCTTAGCCTTAGAATTCAGTGGGCTCCTGAAAATGTTCTTTGCATACACAAAATGTATATTTCATATAAAAAGATGCACACTGAAATATTCATAACATTTCCCTGAACTCTCAACATTGTATTCTGCGGGATATGACATATTTAAATGCACTCATTACCTTATGAGCTTTGCCAGCTTCCAATGAAACGCACTGCACCACTCGGCTTGCTCATGCCATCCGTGGTCTGTCATTCTGACGCCAGCCCATCCCAAGTATTCCGTGACTTCCCCAAAACGTATTTGGATCTCTAAAAAGAAATGTGGAGAAAAGGAGTGGGCTCCTGTCCTGGGGACCCATGCTCTCAGAACTGAGGGCATGTGAGAACACAAGGTTTCTTGCCTTTTGCAGAAAACCTCTCTTGGCCTGTGGGGTACTTTAATGAGATTTCAGTGAGTTAGATGAAGCTGCCAGTCTACTGCATGCCCTGCTGAAATTCCCCATGGAGAGCTCCCTCTGAGTCGAAATTCCTGGGGCCTCACCCTGCAATTGTCTCTGGAGAAGAGAAAATCTTACCCACAGGAGTTTTTCCTTTCACAATAACGTTCACTATTTGAGTTTCCTGACAAGTAATGAGGGTTTTCTTTTTCCCTTCCATCCAGTTCACAAAAAAAAACCACATTGTATCAGTTAATAATGATTTTATGTCAAACCAAGATAAAATGTTTAAATATCTGCTAGTCACCACATTATGGCTAAAGGAAAACAATATGTGTTTTTAATATGTGCAAATATTGACCAGTCACCTCACTGAATGAAACCAGAAGTAGTTATTTTGTTAAACAAAATCAGGGATAGATCCTACATATCTAAAAATATCATAATAATATCAAGTTAGTTTTCTGTGAGAAATAAATGAAAATGATGAAGTAACCCTAGAATTCCATTCAATAATGCCTGAATTATTTCAGATAAAATTCAGTTGAATTTGGCAATAAACCAGATTGCCATGAGATAATGCCATGATATAGTTTCAGTGATTGTTTATTTTTCATGGAAGTTCCTATTTTGAGCAATTGCTGTCCTAATGCTGCTAATGCAGAAGTTGTTATTAAATCAATAGAAAAATGGTTTTACTCTCCTTCCAAAACAATCTGGGACACTGTTTCAATATCAGTAAAATGTCCTCCCTTCAGTCATTTTTCATTATGTTAGTTGAGTCATGGACAATTACAGTTTTGTTTTAGTGTTTCCTGATTTGCCCACAAGATGTTTGACCAAGATGTTCAAAAGTCATTATTGACCCTTGTTACTTATCAGAAGGCAATTGAGTAGGATCTAATTTGGACATACTCTAACCTCGGTCCTTTCTGTAACTTAGTTTAGTTTAGTTGTCTAATTATCCCAGCTATTTTTAAAACTGTTGCCCTTCCAATATTGGGATTTAGTTTCATATGCTTGTCTCTATTCAGAGAGAAGGAAAAAGCCCCATTTTTGTCTTGGGCACCTTTAAATCTATGAAACTCTTTCAGATGCAAAGGAAATGTCTTGTCATCTTACTACCTTACTGTTTGTGCAACAGCAAAAAATAATTGCCTCCAGTCTGTTTTCATGTACCATAATTTTTATTTTTTAAAGTATTATCAACAATCTCAGACGAAGAATTCCAATATTCTGAAAAATTGCCAAGCAACCTGCCTTTCGCTATCAGAGGCAGAAAGGAAAGACCTAGAATGACAATTGACCGTTGAGTGTTCCCTCTCCATCATATACAAGTTTCATTACACAATAAAGGAAACCAGCTGTATTGCATATTTATTTGCCTCTGTATTACTTTATTACTCTGTATATTAAACTACTTGACAAAGACATTTCATAATCACATACACAGTAGCCTGCAGAATACAATACACCAAATGTGTGGAGGCTATATAAATATTTCAGTATGTTCTGCTGCTTTTATGTGAAATATACATTTTCATTAGGTAGCATACACTTTTTTTTCAATGTACGGTATATCAGTTTTGCCTTATGATTCTTCCACTAGAGCAGTTTCTAGATTTTTTTTATGTCATACATATGTTTCAATGCACAATATAAGAGCTTAGTAAATATTGAGATTCTTATAGAAACCAGATGTATTTTCTGATGGCTTTGTATAGCACTATAAACTGTAGGCCTGCAATGGTTGCTGAAGCAAAGTGTCACGGTCAGGCATCATACTAATGACATGCCCTGAAGTTGTGCCTGCCCACAATGGAATAAGCCTTCATCACCTGAATTCTTTTTATCCATTCTCCAAGACTACTAACATTTTTATGCATCTACCATCTTTTAAAAGATCAAGGGTGCTGATGACATCCATCACAATTTGGACTTGGTCATCTGTTAAAGAAATCCCTCTCAGGTGTAGCTCAGCCAAGGCTGTAAAAAGCAAACCACTCGCTTCTTTATTTTGACTTTGTTATTAGACCAACACACAATTAATACATTCCAGACTTCGGGAATATTCAGACTCATGGTATACTATCTTGTTTGTGCTATTTACAGAACCTCCAACAAGACATATTTCCTCACCTCTCCATTTCAAGCATTATCCCTCCGCAAGAGCACTGCAGCCTTGCAGGCAGCAAATGGTGTGACAGAGATCTGAAGACATGTCCATGGAACTGCTGGAACGGAGCAGGGGTTAAGCTTTGGAATTTTTACAGCTTACCGCTGGGATCTTTTCCTTTCTAAGACATATGTTACTGAGAACGTGCAAGAGAAGGACTGCATCTCCTCCAAGAAAAAAAAGCTTTTCATTGAACCCTCCCACAGCAAGTAACCAACAAATATTATCCTTTAAAAAGAAATGATACCAATCACTGTTCTCCCAAATACTACTGTTACGTTAATTAACTGTATTATAGTTACATTAATTAAAATACCAAATTGCAGTTATGTGTCTCCCTGATCAAGTGCGCAAAAAAAAAGACTTAGGTAACTGTTAGTCTGTAATAAGAGAAGTGCCCTAAGGTTCTTAGAGTCAAATTACCCTATTTATGCTCATTTATCAAGCACTGTATTTCTGACTCCATGTACAAGCCTCAAGCAAGAAAGTCTGAAAGTTACTGCCGTATACATTAGATCACTGCTCTGCACTACCTTCTTGTTTTCCATGACATCATTAAAAATGCACTGCTGTCTGAATTAAGGAACATACATATCTCATGAAGGTCACACTTATCGAAGAGAAGTAATCAATAGGACTGCAGAATGTCGTAATTTCACACACTGTTTCAAGTTAAAGAACATATCTTCTCATTTCATGTGACTGCAGGCCAGTGCACACATATTTCAAGATCCCACTTGGATACTGCACCAAGAGGATATGAGCTCTGACCCAGCAGAATTTTGCAGAACCTATGGAAGGAAAGAACAAAAATGACTGTTAAGTTTCCAGTACCTTCCCCTCTGGCTTCATTTGGAATATTTTCCACCATTACAGAGATTCTGAAAAGATGACTTCATTTCTTTCTCTCATGTCTCAATTGGCGAAGTATTGCTCTTCCCTCTGGTGAGGAAAAGATAGTACTGACGCAGCTATAACAACTTACCAACTTTATAGCACTTGCCATTTCTAGTACGTGCAGAGTTCTCTGCCATTATCATCGAACAGGCCTGTATGACCTTGCGGCCCATGCTAAGAGTGAAAACCTGCCCCGTTACCATTAATGGGATTTTTCATAGAATCTTTATGGTTGGAAAAGACCTTCAAGATCATCGAGTCTAACTGTAAACTCTTCGATACCATCCCTACTAAACCATCTCCCTAGGTGCCTCATATACACGCATATTTCACTTTTTAAAATATGATTCTCTTCTTATTTCAGTGGTATAGAGATACAGCTACACGCAAAGACCTGAATGTACACAGAACATACCTGTGTACGCACAGCTACGAATTTGCCACTGGTCTGAACCAACAATGATGTCGCCTTTGTTCTGTGCATCCCAAAGGGCTGGGAAAATGCTCTTGTCTGGACTATCCTCCTGATTTATGCATATCTGCTTACAAGCCAGTTATGTAGTAGTCACTACTGCTTAAACACCTGACGTTGCACATCTTTCTGTATTATCCTTAACAACAAATGGGCTCAAAGACTGAAAGGCACTAGAGCCCTTTTTTGCCTTTTTTTTTTTTTTTTAAGAAGACTTACACCTTAAAAACTCCTTAGTGACATTAATATCCTTAGTAAAGGAAAATGTGGTGAGTTGCAGAACTAAGCCACCCTGTGGGTATTGGGCTCCTTGCCTTTCTGCTTTGGTAAAAATCTGTGCACTTTTCCAACTGAAGGTTACATTAACATTACACAGAGAAAGTCAATTAATTTAACAAATTATCAATTTGTGGAATTTCTTGAACATGCAGTAACATGCACACAAAGCAGCTCTTTGTGATCCCACAGCTGTCCTGTCCTCAGTGCACAGCTTCATTAATCATGTGCTCTGCATGTTATTGTCTAAATTGCAGTGCCATTTGAGACAGGGAAAACATTGAGGAAGAAATGGTGCTTACCCTGTGCACACCAGTGCAGATTACAGATGAGCAGAGACTTTTAAAAGACTATCATCAAGTCAGTACTGTGCAGATTTCATTTCACTGCATTTTTAAAACCACCCAACTGAAATCCCCTTCAAGATGGTTGTACATTTTTGGACTGAAATCAAGCATACCGAGTACTATATGTTCATTTCGGCCAAGGAAAACTGAAAACTAATGCAGTCACATGCCAACATTAGAAGGCAAAGATTTGCTCTTAGGGCTGGGTTATGCCACTAGGAGATCTAGAAAGTGCTGCTAAAAAGTAGCACTTTCAGCATTAATAGCACAGAAGTGCTATTATGTGTAATTCTGTTACAGTGAGGCTACAAAGCACAAAATGTGCACTCCTAGTGCAATATTTATACAGGCATTGGGCCTATTTTATCCCATCTCTACCAGGGATGAAAAGTCCTGCTTTACATAGGGCTTCTGTATTTCATCATGACCATTCTGGGCTGCTAGCTGAAGTCTCCCTTTTCTTACATTAGATAGACATATAAATAGCTAACAAATACAGAAGTACTGAGAGACTGCTACTCAGAGAGAGCCTTAATAATCTGATATGAAGTGCATTAAACCTGTCGGCTTAACTCAAGGATATCAGTTGCTTGAGGCAAGGACCTTCTCTGCACCAAGCAAGATGTTAGTAGTAAATAATAGAGAGACTGTGATTTAAAACACTTCCCTTCCAAATATTTCCCCAGCACTTATCAGTTGCTTGACCTGAATACTTTGAAATGGACTGTAGTGTAATAATCTGTAATAAACTCTTTACAGATTATTTCTCAAATGTAACATGTATTTCATCATTGGTGAAATTTTTCACTAGGTTACAAGTAACAATTTAATGATGAATGCAATTTGCATAGACAATAGCAATTTTCTGAAGGGTTGTATCTTTGTGCAGAAAAAGATGGTGAGTAGTGCATCTATTTTAATTTTGAAAGACAGATAGAATTATGAGGTCTCAAGAGCAGAATAAGGTACAGAAAGTATTTCCTTGACTTACTGATATATTTTTAAATACTCCATAAAACATCTGACATTAAAAATGTTTGGATTATATATAATCAAACAAACTAATGAAATGGGGATATTAGCAGCTAAAAATGAAAAAAAAAAAAAAGTGAAAAAGAGCTCTAAGAAACAGTTAAAGAGAAGTTACAGATGTGAAGGGACAGACCTCTACAGCCATAAAAGTATTCTTATAGACATCCTCAGGGAAGGAATGCTGCAAATACGATCTCTGAGCTGGGAAGGCTTACTTGCTATTTCAATAGGGTCAGAAAGAAAAAAAGATTTTGTTTTTATGTTGTTAGGTTACTGGATGAGAAATAGTCATTCAGGCATTTCGGATGAAACCATTTCAGACTATGGAGGTAACTTTGCACCATCAATACAACCCTCAAAGTCTAATGTCTTATTGGAAGTTAATACAAATTAATAGCGGGAGAGAGATAAAGAGCCTCCCAAATATTAGGGCTAGGTTGAAGGTTTTCTCAGTGCATTCCTGCTACCATTTAGCAGCAGTGAGAATCATAACTTGACCATCAGTGCTCCCAAGGTCATGCAGAGAATAAGTGTCATGGATGGGTTATAAGATGGGTTATTCCAGAGCCTTATAAACAGTCCTGTCTCAATCTAAAGTACTATAACAGAATGGACTTCCAGTCCATGAGAACAGCTCAGCACTGCACAATGGAACTATGATGCAAGGATCTGCTGTTGGGGAAGTGATCACGTACCTTTAAGTGCACTGACATTCAGAACAATAAAAAAAACTACCAGAAGACAGGCAGATAGGCAAGGGTACATTTGTAGGCTCCCAATAAAGCTATAAGTCTAAAATATCAAAGCATCAGACAAACCTAACACTGCTGCTCCATCTGTGAAAGAGGGATTCATTTATATCACAGATGCCACAAATTCAAGTAGTAACATGAATTAAAAACATGCTGTATGTATGCCTATGTAGATTTTACCCATCCAGATAGCTACAGATTTTTTTTTCTCATTAAAGACTTGCTAACAAGTTGAAACCTTTGTTTTAACAAATATTAAATTTGCCAAAGAAATCCAGATTGTGGGCTGTTTCTACCAGTTACTAAATTAGAACAGATTTTGTATTTGAAATGAAATTTAGTAAACGTGAACTGCTTTGTTAGTGTTTATTTGGCTCATATTGGATTTTCATTTTGAAATGTTCAACATTTTGAATGAGGACTTTTTTAAGGCTAAAATATGTGAATTAGATAAACTGGAACAGAAATGATTTCATGTCAGTTCAAATTTAATTTGGAGGAATTGATTTTTTGATTGTCTTGATTTGACTTAAGAAAAACTATTTTGTTTTTCACACAGTTTTAGGTGAACAGGAATACTTATTTATACAAAACTTTCACTAGAGGGTCTCATATGAAACTATAAAGAAAACTCTAAGAAAGAGACAATAATTAAACTTACTAAACTTACTACAGAGAAAATAACTTGGTTTGTAGTCATTTTTTAAAAAAAACATTGCTCGCATTTGCTCTTTCTGACTTCCATAGAATGACACCATCATACGGCTTACCTATAAAATAAAGAATACAAAATGTGTGCATTATCTCCACAGATTACTTGATGAAATGTCATGTTAGTCACATGGAGTTGCATGGAACACTAGAGATGAATTTCCACATATTTCAAGTCTTAATGAAATATGTGCATTCAAAGTATGATGAGCCAACCTGGAAGAGTAAACCTTTTCAACAGAGCACCATGTCCATTTTGTATTGATACATCTTATTGTAGGGATTCAGGGATATAAGCTAAACTAGCTGCAACTTAGAAAAAAAATATACTGCATCAAAACCTTTAGTGCTTTAAGTAAAGGGGTACCCATTAAGTATAATGTTTCTAAACTTAAGTGTACAGGGAAGCAAATGTTAGGCATTGCTTTGCAATTTGCCAGATGTTTCCAGATTGTTTTTCTCTTTCCACCACAGTCAAGTTAATCATTTTCAATAGGCTACCCAGCAATGAAAAGTAAAACAACTTCCTCAGACAGTTGCTTTGCATAAAGTGTTTGCTTTCAAGGAATATTGTGCAGGCAGAAGATACGGAAGAATAATAACAGGAAAAAATAGGAGAAGGGAGAATGTGCTCCTCACTGCTTAGCTTCCCCCCCCTCAAAAAAAAACAGGAAGAATAAAAGTCTTTGGCAAGATCTCAGGGAGAGCTTATTCAAAATTTATTGATGATATCAAACAGTCAGCTTGAGCTAGTATCACCTCATTTTCCCATACACCAGTTAATAATTCTCTGAGTAGGTATAAACTACTTTTTAACATGAAAATAATGACCCTGAGTGATAGGAGGAGCTTAGAAATAAGATAGACAAGGACCAGAAAGAAAAAAAATTAAAGTATAATGAAAAAGTCACTTAGCTCACAGTACAGGCACAGACCCAGGTCATCTTGATAACTGATTCCTTTTATATTTTTAAACAATTACATTCATTATCCTCCACCCCAAGCACTTAAGAAGTATTTCATGGCCACAGATTACACATGGAGAGATGTGAGACAACTCAGCTGGCAAACACATTTCTTTTTAGGAAAATCCCCATATACATCAAGATAAAAAATGCAGACATAATTCTAGTGTTGAAAACCTCCTCAGTTTTTATTGCATAATTATTGTTTTTAAAGAATCTTATTTTAAAAGACCCTTTGCCAAAAATATGATTTTATGGTAAAATAATGGGTTTTAAATTAGCCATAGGGAGTCCTCAGTTAGTTAAACTGAGAATTTCAATGTTCAGAATCTTCTAAATTTCCAGCCTTTCGAACATCTGCTATATCTTTGCAAAGCTGTCATTATTATAAGGTTTTTATGACTTTATCTACTGAACCCAGCTTTTAAGATCATAGTGTATAGTATTCTGACTTACAAACACTGGAGAATGTTTACTACATTTACAGTGATTGCCACTGAACAAACAAACACACATGCATACACACACACCTGGAAACATATATTTATAAATATACATCCACACACATTTATGCAAGCACTTTTACTCAAGCAGGGTAGTATAAACCAGAAGGCATAAAACATATCTGATTCAATTAAATCTATCAATCTAACCACAGTTCCTTCTGTAAATAAATAAATAAAGGAAGGGGGGCTTGAAGTAAGATTTCATGTTCCCAGACTGAAAATTAGTTTTGATGATACAGAGTATGGAGTCCAAAATATACTGACATATACCACAAAAATTTGCTTTATGAGTCAGTAGGACATTAAATATAGTGTATCTGCAGACACTGCTGGATTTTACTTATTTTTTATATCAAATAGGTCATACTGAGGCATAGTTAAATGCATTTTTCTTGAAATCAGAGTATATACTTAGTTCCAAATAACTTTTGAATTTTAGGAAGGTTTGGAACGTGAGTGTCATGGCTGAAGCAAAGCCGTAATGTTTTCAATATGGGTCAGCGATCAGTAGCCTTGCTTTCTCACGGCTCACTTGGCTGGGATTTTTTTCTTTTCAGTACAGCTTTTTGGTTTGTTTTTTCAGACTTTTGTTTTGCCCCTACCTGTTGTGCTATTACAGACATTGCAAAACATCTTGTAACTAAAGAAGAGCTGCCACTCTAGCGAAGCTATGCAGAGGGAGGAGACCCGAGCACAGGTCTCCAACCCTCGCTGTTCTTCTCCACATCTGAATGTGCCCTTTCTTATATAACCAAGCAACTGGGAAGACCTTTTTGGCTGCAGTCAGGACAGGGTAAGGTACTGCGAGCAGGGAAGGGGAGCAGCAGCGCACATCCCTTACACCAGGGGCTGTTCTCTTTGGCTTGTGTCTGGAATTAAATTAAAGAATGAAATAACAGGCTTAAAAATAGACATTTAGATAGCTAGGCAGAAAAGTTGGAGGTTTTATTCTTCCTTACTACAGGTAAGAGTATGTGTATCCACTGTTTACAAAGATATTTACATTCTTGCATTAGGATTTAAAAAAAATGTTTGCTATTTTTTTTCTACATTTGGGATTTTTTAAAGCATCTGTAATGTAACTAGCCTTCTCAAAGAGGCTGCTTGCCTACAAGTTCTTTTTTTGAAAGAATTTAAATACTTTTATACCTAGGAACCCTGTAATATTTTCCAATGGAGGCATAGACCAATACATAAAGCTAATTACTTTTCACAGATCTTTTAGAAGAGCTTCATGAACCCGCATTTGAAAATGACTGTACTATATCCTTTTTTATCACACGATCACTGTCACTTCCTTACTCCCTAGTTGGGTCCCCAAGCCGCCTGCCTCTGTAAGTCAACAGAAGTCACCTTAGCATTATCCCAGATGGCTCAGGACGAGATGCAAGCAGGTTGAGACGATTCATGCGAGCCTTGACAGCCCCCTGAAGGATTTTTTTTAATACTTTGATAAATGCAGAGGTAGTATGCCAATTCTTTTGGGGTGAATGATACTTGCATGTTTGCTGCTGAGTGATTATATTCCAATATAAATGTCCAGTCTGTAAAAAATGCACATATTTTAGGATATATTACAATGTAGCTCTTGCTCAGGACCGCTGTTATATATTTTTGCCTCTTGAATCCTAGAAGTAACATATGGACTAAAGCCTAGCATTTGTCAAATTGACATGGGAACAGACCAGACACTTATAAATCTAGTTCATAAGCACATTTTCTCATGTTTAGTTCAACCTGATTATAATTATATTGTTTTGGGAGAAGAACAGTAGGAGCAGTTCTCCAGCACCTAGAGAGAACTAAGATCTGGGAGGCTCTGAAAAGGCAGAGTGAAAATGCTGGCATTTTGTAGAGAGCTGCTGATGGATTTTATCCCCACTTAGCACCCCTGGTTAGTGTGCTTTCCTTCCCTGGCTCTGCATACATGGGATTTTCCCCCTTCACCAGGAACTACTGCCCAGGGACACGTCTCAAGCAGGACACATCTAAGGAGAGTCAGGAGAAAGGCCATGGCATGGACATCCCACCACTTAGGTATGTGTGTGGATGCACCCAAAGCGCTTGGATGCTTCGCTCTGATGAAGGAAACCCCCCCTCTACTTCAGTGCTTTCAGTCACGGTGGCTACGTCTAACTAGAAGGCCCTCGGGGACCAGCTTTACTTCAGGGTGGGCCACTGGCCTGCCCGTTACTTCTCCCCTCGGCATCCTGGTTACCCTAGGAAGGACGTGCAGGTATGCAGGCCAGATGGGAGCCCCAGCCAGCATCTCGGTTTGGCACATCGTAACACACACCCACAGGTCAGCTTAGGCACAGGCTCTGTTTCTTTTCAGAGACAATGAATCAAGTGAGTAAAGGGGAAAAAAATAAGAAAAAAAAAATCTAAAGATACTGATTTGCTAAAGATTGGCCTTACTTAGAGCCCAAGCGGGGATAATAGAACCGCAGGATATGTCGTTACATAAGGAGCAGCTATTCACATGCCTTCTTGAGATGTATAGATTTAAAGGCAGCTGTATCCCATTCTAAACCTGGCTTATGCTACGAGATACAGTATGTACAGTAAAAAATAGAACCCTCCACACAGCAGGTTTCTATTATAGGATTAACCAATTGTGCCCACATTGTAAAAACCTGCTAACGACTAGCAAAGGCAAATCTCCCCAAAGCAACAAGGCAATGAAAGAAAATCACAAACCAAAGACTAATGACCTAAGAATAAAATTCAAACCTGAATATAAATCAGAAAATATTGCTCAAAAAGGTAATGGCACAAAAAATGTGTCAATTATTCAACTAAACCCAACTAACAAAACTTCCTTTGCTTATTCCCATATGCCCTATGCATCTGCATCTGTTAATGCCTCCAGGATTGTAAAATAGCAAGGGGAAAGGTTGCATGTAAACCATGTTTATTTATGAATTCCATATTTAATGATTCTTCAGCTAAAGCAAAAGAGGCATGGAGGATTTTGACTAAATTGGAAAGGTTATGTTAACAGCACTATACAACTCCCTGCTAGTTCCTGCAGTGACTTGATTATTACACAACCCGTTTAGAGCAGATAACTCCAAAATAAATTAATTTCATTAACTTCCAGAGCTGACCAGGTCATTCATTTAATTAAAACTTCAGTAAGTATAAAAAGTCAAAGCATTGCTTTCAGTTCAAACAATCTTGTGGTATGTCTTATTTTAGCATATGGTACCAGGCAGATAGCCAGCTCTGTACAGAAGGAGGAATTCAACAATATTTTGCAATAAAACACTCTCTTTCCTCCCCAGTCAAAACTTATTTTTGCCTATTCTCCCTTGCCCCCTCTTATTTCTAGGATCTTGACATAAAGTCATCAGTATTCACACTGCAAGATTAGATTTAATGTGTTTCTAAAGCCTCCCATTAACCTTTCAGAAAGTCTGACATTTCCTGATTCACCAGACAACTAAGTCTTTTTCTATCAGGGTAGACAGTCTCTTCTTAAATCACTTACATGTGTCAATAATGACTCTTTTCTTCCCCCAGGAGCCAGAGGCGAGTGGGGCCCTTGCTTCCTCGACTGGGGGCCAGGGAGAGGGTGCTTTTTTGGCTGCTTGAGCACAAGCAAAAAGAAGGGATGGAGAAATGCTATTAGGCAGCTCCAGAGCCTAAGCCTCGCGCAGGTACACTCAAACCCAGACACAGTTAGGCTGAGAGTAGGTAGTTCTTTATTAAGGTACTGACAGCAATGTGCTCTTTCAGGATGTATAGGAGCCTACGAAAAAGCTGCTGTTATTCTTGAGTTTCCATTCCTGCTGAGCCAGCACCTGTTTGCACATTTTTCTCATTCTGAGCAAACACTTAGCATGTAATAGATGTTGTTTTATTTCCCACCCAGCATTGACATCACTGGGTGTGCGCCTCATTTATGGCCTAAGGATTGGGCCCGTATACATACACAGTGATCTAATTCACATATTTTTTTTTCTCAGACTCAGGTCAAAACAGCAAATCTCTCAGCTCTATTTCTTAGGTTAATACTTGTGTTGTGTTCTTTCAGATCTGCTTGATTTCCATGAGATATCGGGGTGCAGGGTGCAGAATGTTGCACTCTTAGAATATTCCTTTCTTTTTGTAAAATTAGATATCAGGTTTGAATATGTGGCTAACTTGCTTAATATGAAAATTAAGTATTTGCTATAACCTAGATTGAAGTTTTGTGATGGGAGTTCACGTATATCCACATGAAGAGGACATAGGCATCTATATATATTGATTTGAACTACTTTGATATCGATATCCATTATTATTTATCCTTCACAATTATTGGAAGGCATCGATACCTGAGGTTGTTGATACGTTTCCATATCAATAAGCATCAACAACAATCATTTTTGACACCACTATATTTCAAAAGGCACATGCACTTGTTGATATTTATACCAATTTTGATATGAAAAAACATTGATTACCTATTGATGTGGATACCCAGGCATAAACACTAAGTGATAGCCACTCATATCTGGTAATTTCAATACCTATCCATATATTTTATATCAATAGGCTTTAATGCCTATCAGTATTGAGAGACATTCATAGTTTTTTTTTTTTTTTTATCAATTTTGATATCTAAGTATGTTAAAATATTTTGATATAAATAGTCACCCATTACAACTGATTTTCATATCATTTTTCATATTGATAGGTATCAGTACCTACTGATATTGGTACCTTTTGATTTTGATAGCCATTGATAGATACAGTTATCAGGCTAACTATGCCAAAAATGCTGAGCACTGATGCAGATGCCCTGCGGAATGTCACAAGGCAGGAACTGATGCCTTGACCTGGGCTGAAGTGGGGACAGAGCTGGGCAGGGTGAGGGAGCCTGGGAGATGGACAGGGACTGGGGTTCCCCATGGGGCCTGAGAGCAAGCAGCGTCTCAAAAAATATCCAGATGTTAACACACTCAGTGAATAACTGATCTGTATCTTGTGAGATTTACTCTCTATATAAATATCAGACTACAGCAGAGTACAACATGCTGGTATTTAAAATGCTCGATAAAAATGATATCCTCTCCCATAAAATTTGATATATTGAAATAGGTTTGAAGGAAGACCTTGCCAGTATCCTAGATAAGATAATTTAAGGTAATAAGGTAAGAATTTAGGTAAATTGAGGGTGAGATTTATGAAAATTCTAAAAGAAAATATCATGTTCCAGCAAGAGTAGAGCTAGTATGGTGACTAACATATATAAAAACACTAGTGTACACATATTACAATTAGATAGGAATCTGAGCTACAGAATTCATTTCACGTTAGAATATGAACTTTCCCGAACTTTGAAAACTTTGGCATCTGAAACTCTAATGCTGGACCCATTGATTAAAATGGACTACTGTAATAAAAGCTGTGCATATGATAGTTATACATAACATGTGCATAGCGCATGTAAGTGTTGCAGACATGAAGAAATAACTGCCATTGTATTTAAATAAATTATGCTCCTAATTGCCAAGTAATTTCTAAATGTAGGATTTTGAAATCTAACCATATAATCATATTTGAGAACTGTGTTCAATATGAAGCAATTTTAACTGTTCATAGCCAAATAAAGCAAATTATTATTTTAAGCAAGCACTTAGCTATCTAATTTAATCTATCTAGATTTCTATTCTGTTCTCATCCCTATAATAATATATTGGAATACACTGAAAAAGGATACATAAATGTTTTCAGGAACTTACCTTTCTTTCTACCTAAGTCAATGGACTGCATTTGGAAGGATCATTCCCAAGCGTTCTCTAAAAGTAGACAAGGAAAGCAAGTTTATTTTCTGATTTTTTATATTTGCTATATCAAAAACCTGCACCACACATCCAAGAAAAACAAACCAACCAACAAACAAACAATGATCAGCCATATAGGTACTGACAGAGTTCTTGCCATTGAATTACCTTAGTGATGTAGGTAATAGAGCAGCTAGAAACAACCATCTTTTTTTCCTTTTCAGACTTCAGGGGAAATAGACTGCTTATCATAGAGGAACACTCCTGCTGGTGTTTAAGTGACTGGTTATGCTGTGCCTGCTAGCAAACTAGCCAACATGAACATCATTTCCCTTCCAGCCTCTGCTGGATGGAACCCAAATTTCAAATGTTTGGAGCCTGCCAAACAGATTCCCTGCATTGACAACCTAGGCATTTGCGGCACACCAAACTTCAGACTGCGTCTGCTCAGAGGCAAGAGCACATCATTTATCCCCCTTTTTCACAGGAAGAGCAAGCGCGTTCCCACAAGGCCTTGACCACACGGGGTGTGATGTACCAAGGGCTGCGTGCCTTAATAGCAGCATCTTCTGGGCATCCATGCCAATATCACAGAGGCAGAGGCAGGCTTGTCTCAGCAATCTGTAGTTTCTCCACATGGAAAGCAAGACAGATTAGTCTATAAATTTACTTTTTCTAGGTAAATTATTTAAGCCCACAGTAATGGGATGGCAAATGAATTCTTGCAGGAGTTTGCTCTATGGTAAAGAGTATTTTTCTTCAGTCTAAGATTTTGCAGGATTTTCTATAAAGTTGATATTTCAGAAACGAAACAAATATAAAAACATTTTTAAAAACATTAGTTTAAATAACTGCCAAATGCTTCATCTTTTGCAAAGAAAATACTACTAACTGAAGCTGAGAAGGTTCTATAGGACAAAAAGTTTCCATAATGAATGCACAAGAAGGGGGAACCCCAGGGCTTAAGCTGTAGATCACCACCACAAAAGGCCTGGCATATCCACAGTTGTGTAAGATTTCATTATTTGAGAAAGAAGGCCACAGATCGGAGCACATCTGGAACAAGGTTGATCTCAGGAGACCCTTTAGTCATTCTGCTACATAGACACAGGCTCAGGGGGCAAATTGCCCTTTCAATACTGTTTCTGCATGCAAATTTCTTTCAGTTATATTTTATAGATGCGAGCACATACACAGATTTCATATATTCTCTTTTATTTAAAAAAAAAGAAAAAAGAAAAAAGAAAAAAGAAAACACCTTCTTCACAAGAACCAAAATCTTATGGAGTAGCAAACATAACTGTAAAGCCTCTTAGAGATAGAATAATTCTATCTAATTTTAGATATATACATGAGACACACAGCCTAGTCACCCGAGGTACCCTCTCTTGTAAGGACTGAGGATCGACCACTTCCAGGGCAGGTAATCACTGAGAGGCTTGAGATCTCCTTCAGAAAGTGCCTGTCTGGGTCAGCTGACTATAGAAGACAATAAGGCAACCATACTCTGAACCAGGGCACTTTAATTAGGTGTCTGGAGGTAGCTGAGTTGAATCAAGTTTTATTTCAGCAGGAAGATGAATAGGAAATTTGAGAACATAAGTTGAATGGAAAACAAATCAGTAATAAAAGTAGTTTTGCTTTCTAAACTCTAAAGGTCAGTTCAAATCCATAGAGATGAACAGATACAATTAAAATTTTAAAAGACTGAAAAAATTTATCAATAACATTCATTTAAGCTAAAACATCTAAAATAAGAAAGTCTGAAAAAATTAGTTCTTGTTTCCTTGCTCTCCACACTTTGTATGTCATCCTCAAAGGACACCTTGGCTATTCAAAAATAATAATTTTAGTTATTGGCCAGATGATTAAAGGGATTTCTAGTGCAATCAGAATTTTATTCTCTCTCTAAAATAATACAAATGTTTGTATTTTACAAGAGTCACCTTTGACATGATGGAAAGCTCCCTGAAAGTGGTGGTAATTGTTGAAGTCAGGCCCTGAAATTCTACATATTTCAATAGCTTTTTATTTAATTATGTTCTTTTTTAAGCTTTGTTATTAAAGAAAATAAGTACTACCTTTCAAACAGAACCGGAGTAGTGGCAAGGGACAGGGGTTCACTGCAGCATTCATTTTTAATAAGAGTTTTCAATCTTAAGCTTTGACCTTGCATTTATAAGATAAAAGTACATCTGAGACAGGGAGTCTCCCTGAGTTATTAATAGCTTATTTAATTATTCTTTCCTTCCTGGGACTAACATTTTAGAAGACATTCAGATGAGCGATAGGCACACACTGTACAGTATTCAGAACATGCACACTTCCATTATGTTTGTTGTTTCACTTGATTTACTGATCTATACTAAACGCAGCTTCCGAAATTTAGCGATGTCACTCATTTTGTGCTGTAGAGATGTAAAGATTATGAAATATTCTCTGCAATTATCAGTGATAGAAATCAGTCAATGATAGAAATCA
Organism: Crypturellus tataupa; assembly: GCA_034781795.1. Classification (NCBI taxonomy): domain Eukaryota; kingdom Metazoa; phylum Chordata; class Aves; order Tinamiformes; family Tinamidae; genus Crypturellus; species Crypturellus tataupa. The sequence continues at coordinate 460,255 of JAWLRI010000010.1, read as the reverse complement.
GTGTTTCCAAAGCAGAACTTTAACTTGAGCTGCCCCTTTTCAGCTGATCTCCTCTGGTCCACCTCAACGCTCTCCCTCTGAGCAGTCCTGGTCTTTTGCTGAGCCACCCAGAGGGAAGGAGGAAGAGCCATCCACTGAACTCTAGAGCCACGAGCTGTTCTGGGAGCCAGGAATGGAGCATCTCATTGGAGGCCACCTCTAACAGTATAGTCTTGCCCTAACTGAGATTTTAGAAGTCAGTTCTCCTGAGTGGGGCCAAACCGCTTCCTCCACACACTTAGAGATAACTTAGATTGATGCAAGTTGAAGGCTGGTAGAGAAATAAAAGCTGTTTTCAGCAACTGTCTTGACAAGCAAATAAATCAATACTATTTGTATTTACTATGAGAAACTGCTAAGAAAAAGAAAAAGAAAGAAAGAAAGAAAGAAAGAAAGAAAGAAAGAAAGAAAGAAAGAAAGAAAGAAAGAAAGAAAGAAAGAAAAACTTCTAAGAAAGAAAAACAAGCTTGTAACTATTATGTCTTTGAAAAGACATTCTCATAGAAACTCATTTTGGAATCCTTTGGAATGACTTCTGCCACTTCATTAAGCTCATAACTGTATAAGCCTTTACTAATACTTGTATGGACAACTTACAGCCTATTTTCCTTTCAAACAGCTTTAACAGAAGCCAAATACAGCAACAGTACACTCAGAATCATAAATCCATGGAAGTATTTTAGATGGAGAGTGACCTGCAACTCAAAATGCAACGTGCATCATCTGTGGGACTCTTGGGAAAGGCACTATAATATTGAAATCTCTTTGTAAGTGTGTACAAGTATTTTCTTTGCTAGAGAGACAAGGAATGTCATCGATGTGTAAGGTCACTTTTAAGCAACAAGAAAGATTCATTAGGTTAAACCTGCATATGTTACTATATACTTTAAATTAACTAGCTAGAAAACAAAGAGAGGAACTAAATCAGTTAGGACTAAAGTTGATCTGAAAATTCTTCTAGTTTCTTTACAAACCTAAGATTTTCCTGACTGCTGCTGCTGCTCCTGTCCTCTGTGCACTGACTATACTCTTTCTTAATCATATCACTCAGGTTTGCCTAAAGATCCTCCATCAAAATCAATATTTGATCCAGTCCCTTTTCTTTCAATGACTGGAAGGAATCTAAACTTCTGGGATTAAAAAGTGGTATGGCCGATTTTTGCCCTCTTCTTTGAACTAACTTGTCTGCCTGTGACTCCATGTGAAATTGTGTGCACTGCTGCAGTGTTTTGCTGGTCCAGTTCTAGCCATACTGGAGGAAGGCTCCCCTGAAACAAGCACAACCTTTGCTGTGAAGTGGGAGCAGCTGATATACCATTTGCATTGCTTGGATCCAGTTTTATTCAATCCTTTTATCTGTCTTTCCCTACCTGCCCAGTGCATAATGGAAAGCAGACAATTTAGCTTGAGTTTCTTATCTGTATCCCATTCAGGAAAGATCCAGGCATCAGAGAAAACATGCATCATTTCTTTGCTATAATATTTTCCTCAATAACTATATCTTCCTTCTCAAAGTGATTGAGATGTACTTTCATATGTCACTAATTCAAATTCTGTTTTATATAGGACCAATCATTGTTTCACTTTCCCTTCTCTCTCATAAAAGACTACAGTTTACTAAAGACAGGAATTAAACTAATTAGTATATTTTACTTTAGGTCTTTGGGCTCAGCTGGAATCATGGTCCTGAGTGAAAACAACACTGGTGCTGTGCTGTAGTAGAACTGAAAATCCTCTGACTAAAAATGGTTTGCGTGAGATGAGCAGCTTGCTGGCAAATGTACTGAAAACGTGTGCCTTTATCAATTTTGTATGATAAAACTTTCACTTATAAAACATTTTTATATGGAAAGATCGTTTTCCCAAATGTTAGATTTGCCAGTTTTATTGGAGTGAACTCAAACGACCCTCCACTTTTATTAGCGTTTTTAATCCCCGTGGAAATAAAGTGTGTTCTGAATGTCCCTAAAAGTCATTGTTGCCTTTCATCACGCTCTCCTCTCGATATAGAACAGCAATTTCAACTTCTCTTGTGTTGGTTCTCACTCCATCAATGATACTGGATGCACTGGTGTATTTGGTAGCCTCTCTTCTCTGGGGCTGCTTCGCCTTTCAGTCTCTATGCTGCCTGATTTTTTTTTTTAATCCATATACTTAAATGTTTATATTGCAGTGGTAGTCTGGAGGCCTTGGTACTAAGTCCTGGGAAGGCCAGACTGGGAAGCCTGCCCAGAGGAAGCAAACATGATCTCTTCTTCCAAGATGCGCTGAGTAACATCTACTTCTTTTTTTCTTTTATTTTTTTTTTTTTTTTTTTTGCTTTTGGTTAAGGGGACTTTGTATATTCCCAAGCTGCTCAACATTTGGCAGGATCAAGCTCATATACACTGTGTTGCCTCCGCTGCTCAAGGTCAGGGCTGGCAAACTGCTCTTTTGTTGAAACTTGAGCCCAAGAGATGAAAAAAGCTAGGAGTGGAGAGACTTCCAATTTATATCCTACTCTCAACTCACCACGGAGAAACCAGGCCAACAGTGCAGAGGAGTTTGAGACCACAAAATGAACCTGGGCACAGAAATGTATTTGTCTGTGGTGATTTTAAGAGACCAAGGGAGTCTGCAGTAGGTGCAGGCCAAATATGAGGCTGTGTCTGCTCAATTTGCGTCTGTAGTGAGAATCAGTTTGGATAAAAACCACAGGAGGACTTCAGGATCTGGCCCCATGTGGGGTGTTTAGGGGAGACTGATTGTCAGCAAATGGGTCAAGCCAACAACTTCTGTGTACTTAAAATAAAGTCATTATTCTGAAACCCACAGCAGCGCCTGCTGATGATGACTGCTGCAGTCACTGATTGAAAACAGAATTAGGCAAAGCCTTTCTTGGTCCCTGCTTCTAATTTAACTTCCCAGCCTTGTTATTTCTGGCTGTAAACATTTTTATTTTTTGCTCTGAGAGACAGTTCAAAGTTTTCAGCTGATCATGCCCAAGTTTTCTAGCCAGGAGCCTGTACTGCCTCTTGAACTCACAAATAATTGGTCCTGCCAGGGATTTGTTCATTATTGAAGAGCACTGCAGGAAAATGCTCTGTAGGCATTGCAGGGGTAATCATGGGCTAACCTGTCCCAGGATATTTAATCTGTTAGATTTTATTTAATATTTATATCATGATAGTATCCAGAGGCCCAGCAAGACTCCCAGTGAGATAGCGATTGTAGAAATACAGATGTTTACATGGTCTCTTTCCCAAAAGCTAACAATCTAAAAGCAGCTTATAAAAAGCATATTTGAGTAAGAACAATAAACCTGTATAGTGGTAAAGCCATCACTCTGGTGAATAATCTTATTTGCTTCTATTAAACTGACTTTATTCATTTGTCTAACCAGCAGTATCAAGTTTTGCATCCAATCAGCTAGCACAGAAATGGATATTTCTATGTAAAACTCACAGGAAATCTTGCAAGATCACTTTTTGCTATACTTTAGGATGGCTGCAGTTATTCCCTGTTAAAATGATTAGTGCTTTAAATGAATGAGATCACCTACTGAATAAAAGCACAGCCAAGCCACACTCATAACATGATCTCATGCAGGCCTGGCTTCAAGAATGCCCCCCTGAGAGTTTTCTACAATTGTTCATCCAATTGTTGTATGTAACCTCTGTTAAGAAAGGAAATGTGGCTGACAAAATCAACTGAAAAAGAACGTACTGGTGCCAAGAAAAATATTGAAAAGTGTTTGTGCCTGGGTATTTTAATATATACTCTTTTTCTCATCACCAAGAAAGAATCTGCTCTTCTTAAACAAATATACATAATGCTAATTTTTCCAAACGAGTGCCATTATTTTTCTTCAGAGGCAGACAAGGGGGCTCATGAGAATGTGCCTTAAATAAGCTACTCATTAACATCTCCATGCCCTGGAGTCAAATATAGCAGAACACCCTCCTCCTTATGGCACCCATCTAGTGCAGCACTGCCTGAACAGCTCCACCACCAATATTTTTGTCTCATCTGCAAGGAAATAAATCATTGATTGTCCTATTTTGCACACAGAAATGGAGGTCCAAATTGCCAAAACCTATTTTGTGCTAAAAAAGGCAGATAATTCCTTTTGAGCTTTTCAGGATACTTAATACGCTTGCAAAAAGTCCTACATCTGCATAGATGTCCAAAAACTTAGCAGGCTGCAAAGTACTTGTCCAAGCTCACGGAGGAAGTTTGCAGCAGGGATTTGAATCAGGTCCTCAGATCTCCACACAAGTCTCATAGCCACGAGCTCATCCTTCTTCCCGTTTCACAGCCGAGGAGGTCACCGGGAACTCAGACATTACACAACATTGACTTTCTGTCTCTTTGAAGAAGAACTTTGATCCTTGTAGCCGGACATTTTCCACCCCAGACAGTTCATTTCATTAGGCTGTTCCAGTGCCAACTCTACACAGAGGCTGAAAGATTTCACTACACAGACAGAATGAAACATAAAGACGTGGCTAGAATGGTAGAGCACGAGTAGTCAGGAAAAAAGAAGAAATAAAAATGTGAGGAAAAGGGGAAGTGAAGAGAATGGGGCACTACTGGAACCCAAAAAAAAAGAGAGTAACAGCAACTAGTCTTGTCATGGGTTTTGAAAGCCTTTCTGTGAGGATTGAACATATGGTATTACATTTAGCAGTCAAGTCTCAGAAGTGCCACTACAGTTGGTGAGCACCTTTGAGACAACTGGCAGAGATGGTGCAACTGCTAATATGCAAGCTACTGATTTTGGTAATGGAGTTTTAGCAAGTCCATTTAAAGATCTTTTACTGCTTGAGCCGTGGATCACAACGACAAACTATTTACTAACAGTCAGAGGCGGTGTGAGCTACCAGCTTGTTCACACAAAATACCATGCAGTGATACAGTACCTCTAAAGCATACAAATGAGCTGTTCTAAACAAAGATTGTCTTCTCATACTCTCTCAAATGCAGATTTTCAGGATATTACACTCTCTCCTAAACTGCCTTTTGATTTTCTAACAGTATCACTGTTTTTTTGAAGATCTGTTTTGTCTTTCCATTCAGCACCTCAATTATTGGCATTTCACGTCAACCAAAAGTCTGGACACTTCAGTTAATATGTTTCTGCTATGTAGAAGGTACCTGATACCCACCCGCAGCAGCATCTACCCTGAAAAGCAGAGCAGCATGTAAGAGTGGATCTGCAAAGCAGGTATAAAGAACAGCCACAGAGCAGAATCACCACACTGCAAGTTGTCCAGGTCATATTTGACATGCACAGTGCTGGCACATGTGGCAGAAGTGCGAATGTGCAAGTTTGGTGTATTGCTCCAAGCAGAGGGCCCTGCTAAGGGAGGCTCTGTATGGCTGTGAGTGATTTTCAGTCCCTACCTGATGACATGAAAGGAATTTCTGCTTGCATGTGGTATCAGCAGATGACTGCATGTGTGTGTGTGTGTGTCATGCGTGTGTGTCTCTGTGTGTGTGTGAGAGGGAGAGGGAGGGAGAAACAAAGTGTTTGAATTTTTATTTAACTTCATTTGAGCAGGACTACCATTTTGGTTCTCTTTCCCTCGCTGGAAACTCTGGGTCTGATCCTCAGCTGGTGCAATTTGGCACAGTTCCACTGAAAGCAATGAAGGGAATGGGCACATGAAGTGAAAAGAAGACAGTTTGGCCAGGGACCCTTGAGAAATCCCTGCTTGTAAGTGCTACCACAGACCGACATCCATGCAGAGCAAACAGGATGTCCAATTTTAAATCACTAACAAGCCACATCCTGTAAACTGCATTTCACTCAGCTGACCCAAGAGATAAAACACATTGGGACAGATCCTCAGCTCTGATAACACTGATTTACTTAGAGTAAGAGCTGAAAACTCCTCCTTACTGGAACTTTAATCTACCACACCTACAAGGGCAGGAAGGGGATGAAGGTGGAAGCAGAAATGAGGGACCTGCCATCCTCAGCGCGGCCTGGAGCAGCAACTCAGAGGTTGCTCCAGGGCAAGCTGGGGACTCAGGCTTTGGCACTCAGTATATAAGGAAGCAGCCTAGTGCCTTAGAGACAATTCCTTCTCTCACTCTTGTTCTTCAGCGAACTCAGTCCTCAATCAGAGGAAAATTCAGCGATTGCTCTTCTAGAAAAAAAATATCATATAATTGCAAATGGATTTGAAAAAAAAAAAAAAAAAAAAAACAAATGAACTGCCAGCTTGACAAAAGTTTAAAATTGTAGTTTGTTGGCCTTTTAGTATTGTTTTACTATTCACTCATGACACATGCCTGTTCCCCAAACGTTTTTAAAACTCAGGTTGTCTGGACCAATCCTGGCTAATCAACACCCAATAACTATTTGGGAACACTCATTGTATGCAGGTTTGCAAACCTACATTGGTAAAATCTATGATACTTTACTCCTAGGCATGTATTTTGTTCTTAAGTTTTACTCACCTCAATATTTGCAAGTAAGAAAGTGTAAAAACCACTCTTGCTAACTGATTTCTACAAAGGCTAATGCTAGAATCTTTTGGCTGCAAAAAAAGTTGGTGAGTGTATATATTGTGTGTTGTTGTATGTTTTGGATCGTGTTTAAGCTATTTGGGTTATATATTAAAATATATTTTGCATATTCCTTATAATAGGGTGGAAGAAAGTTGACACTAATCCAGACATCTCTGAAGCTGAACAAGATGTACTTTTTAGGCCACTCCTCTATCCATAATTTTATCCCAATACTGCAAACACATGCTTAATTGCCAACTTGCTTGCAGCACTAGCAGCATGTGTCTAAGGCTAAAAGTGTATACTAGCATAGGCTTAAATCCATCCATTTTGCAAAGAGGATGCTGGCAAAAATGCTTAGTTCTTGACTGTCCTCTGCAGCCCGCCACCAACGAAGGGACTCTGCTGCTGGGGATGATGGCAAAATGGCTCAGCCCAAACTTGTAACACTCCCTTACTGAGACACACAGATAAAGCCAAGGAGCGAGGATGCAGGAATGGGTTAAACTTTGCTGTGGAAAGCCTTATGTTCAGCTACAGCACTCAGCATACAGGTCAGTAACCAAGGAAAAATGTATAGCTTTACCTGTAGTTATTTATTCACTGTATGGTGATCTGGGCCTTATCTGGGCCAGGTAAAGCAGGCTTGCTACAAAATCCTGCTGCTGGACTGGTTTTCAGCAGGTTGGCTGATGGTTCTTCATGCTGCATTGTGTACTCTGTGAACTGCTCCATGAATTCATTCGTGGCAGACTGTGGGAGAATTCGCCTGTTCTTCCTAAGCCCTTGTGTGCAAGTGCTCTTGGCTTGCCAGGTCAGTAAATTAAACTGCTGGTGGAAAGACACAGATCCTTCTCTGGAAGATGAACTCTTCCAGCTGTTAATGCAAGTCACATTTTGGGATAGGGAGCGAAAGGGAAAAAAGGCAGATGCAGGGTATGAAAGTTGGTGGAAGGAATTTTGGCAATGGGTTTTGTCCTGACAGGCAGCAGGGTGCCTTGTTGAGGAGATCACGCAGGCTGCATGCAGGCCCAGAGAAGCAGAGACAGCTGATGTGAGCGCAGGCTTTGCCAGACAATAGCATTGTAGTACGCACACTGAGCAAATAATTCCTTCACCAAGGAAAACCTACTAGAGATGGCTGGAAAATGAACTTTCTGGAGAATTCCCCTACGGAGCAGTTTGTTACCCTTCCCAGAGTGTGCTTACACATGTGCAGATAAGTGGACAGAGATTGCTCTTGCTGAGAAACACACTCTCATGTCTTGCCCTGCTATACCATATTCCATAGTTCTTACTGCGGAGGAGCTCACAGATACCTTTGCTGCCCAGCTCTGGCACTTAAGAAAACCTCATTCTGCACTGTTTTGCCTAACAGCAGTGAATATTCCTATCTATAAACTCTTCTCTAAATATTCTCCAAGAACACACATCTCATCTAGTTCCTAGTGATGCAAAGCACTACAGCAGCAATGATGCATGAGGTGAGTGCCCTACATAAATTGTATTCAACATAGTCCAGAGTCCAGAAAAAAATATGTCAAATAGCACTAATGTGAGAGTCTATATGCTATTCTCCTCAGCTTTTAAAGACACACAATCAAAAGCATCCTTGGCTACCTTAAGAAAAGCCTTGCCAACAGGCGAAGGAGGTGCTCCTTCCCCTTTACTCAGCCCTCCTAAGACACACATCTGGAGTTTTGGGACCAGTGTTCAGCTCCCCAGAATGAGCGGTGGACTTACTGGAGCAAGTTCTGTAATGAGCCACAAACATGATTAAGAGCCTGGAGCATCTTTCTTAGGAGGGGAGGCTGAGAGAACTGGGACTGTCCAGGATGGAGAAAGAAAAGACTCAGGGGGATCTTATCAATATGTATAAGTAGTGGAAAGGGAGGGGAAGTACAGAAAACAGAGTCTGACTCTTCACAGTGATGCTGAGCAACAGGATGAGAAATATTTGGTATACGTTGTAATAAAGGAAATTCCATTTAAATATAAGGAAAGATATTTTTTGCTGTGAGGATAGTCAAACACCAGAGCAGCTTGCCCAGAGAGCTTGTAGAATCTCCATTCTTGAAGATAATCAAAACCCAACAGGCCATGGTTCAGGGCAACATGCTCTAGTTATCCCTGCTTTCAGCAGCGGGGTTTGATTATACGATCTCCAGAGCTCCCTACGAACCCCAGCCATTCTGTGAAAAGTCATTCTTTGAAACAAGGGCAACAACGCTAAGCCAGTTTAGCTATGCACAAGGTTATTGAACTATAGGTAAAAAAGTCTATAAGTGCATAGATTTTTTTTTTTATTACCCATCTATGTATTAGCACATGTAGTTGCAGGTCATACTGTCAAAAGAAATTGGTATCCTGTACTTGAAGGGTAGATAAATACATAATACCTTGGCTATCATCGCACTCTGTCCTTTAACACAAAATACTCCATGTAGTCTCTCGACTATTATTCTTGAACCTACATTAAGTAGAAAGACAATTTCAGAATATTTCCAGTTTCAGGCCAGAGGCAGGATGTCCAAGGCTGAATCTGTCTGAAAAGTAATTTCCTTCTCATGTAAAAGACATTCTCTTTTAATTCTCCCTCCCTCCTGCAAATATCATTGCTTTCTTATTCACAAATTGGGTCCAAATAAAAGCCAGCAGAAAGAGTGTCTAATATGTCCCAAGGTAAGTATCAACTTCTATCCATTATGGAAAGCTTTATGCAATTCTGTAGAAAGTAAATGGCTCCTTAAGTGAGTGTTTTGTAGAAACAAAACAAATGCTAGGTCTTAGAAATGTCTCAACACTTTCTGTGGTGGGGAAAAGAAAAGAGAATAAGAAAAAAATACATCTGTAATGTTTCAGTTAAAACTCGGTTTAAGTCCCTGTTACAGCAAAGGTTTATATTTTTTCCATGTTCCTTTCCTGAGCCCCTCACTTCTACCCTTAGCAAGGTGCTAAAGGCTGTTTATTTCTCAAATGAAATCGCTGCCAAATGCTTATGGTCATTCAGCAAAGAAGATAGGTGGTCATGGGCAGAGAAATGAATATTCCCATAAAATGCCTGTTTTCTCAAAGAGGTGTCTTACCTGGTGTTTTATTTAGGAGTGTTTGAACCCTTTCCTAAAAGAAATCTGTAAATCTGCCCCTGCATACTGTCACTACTCCCAAGTGCAGTAACCATAGGTAGATACTCCCACCCAAAGCACCCCTCTGTGGGTTTGCAAGGCAGGCTGCCTGTCCCAGGAGGAGCGTTGCAAGTGGCTCAGTAATGCTTTCACACTGGCCTAAATTCAACCAGGTATTTCCTGGAAAATCCTCAGTCCTTCAGATATGGCACTCTGCAGGCTGCTCCTATCGTGTTCATACAACACCAAGGGATTTCACCATGGCCTTCAAAAAAGATTAAGCTGAAAAACTCTGCCCTTACCAATGAACCTCTGCCTCTTCTGAGCCCAAACTGCCCTCCTTGCTTCAGAAACTATTTATTACACAGGACTTTGCAAAATGAAATGCAATAAAACCTGTAATGGTAAAAGCCTCCAATCATCTTGTAGGACTGCAAATGTAGTAGTAATCACAGAGTCTGCTCTTCCTTTTGTGCTAGCAGCATAGAAAAAAGATGCAAATGTAAATGAGGATGTCTTCTGCGACAAAGGAGACTAACAGCACCCAATGTCTGTTTTTCACGGGTGGTTATTAGTAATTTTTTGTGCACTTCCAAATGCAGAACAATTGTTATTCACACAAATGATTGACAATAAGGTTTACAGCTTATTATTATACCATTCATTTCTAATACAAAGTATGGAATATAGGATATATGGAAATATTATGGGAAATGTTGCAGGATTACCAGAAAAGTAGATGAACATTTCTCATATAGGAATATAGAATAATGGCAACCATAACGAGTTCAGAAAGCCCCAGGTAGTGAGCAAAAAACAATAAAATGCTCTGAAAGTAATAAATCTACAAGGTTATTAGGACAAGAACAATGATGTAAATGGTTTCAAGTCCCATTTGGCTTCAAGCATTTCCTTCTAGGTCAGTGGTTTGAATAAGAGGTGGGCAAATACTGCAGAAGATTTTGTGCAAATGTTTGTTTAATGTTTTTAATGAATTCATTTAGCTTGTGTTTATTTCCGCTAATACTGCAGCACAGTTTTTCCCAGTCTGCTTTGTATTATAGAAAGCTTGGTGTCTTAATGAGGAGGAATGCATCAGTCTCAGGCCATACACCCATGTTGCAGTGAATGTGCTTTGTGGCAGGAAAGTTCATGAATATCATTCATTTTAAACAAATATTGGCAAATGGTCAAATAAATCCAATTCTGTATTTGTTCACATGAGAATTTGTAGCATATGCTTTGAATCTAGGAATGGCACTTATTCTGTCCAGGAACAGCCTTATACACCAAATCATCACTAAGCTAGAGAATTAGAGTTTAAGGCTAAGATATTCAAAAAAAAAAAAAAAAGATTCACAGATATATTCATTCATCATAAATAATTTCAAATAAATGTAAGAGAACTGATATTTTCACAAAATATTAGTAATAAAAAAGATGTAAAATATAATTCACAGCTGAGGCAATATTGCTACCAATACATTTTATTACATTTTAAGTGATTACTTATAATAAGCTTTTGTTCAAAGATGATTCCTAAACGCAATGCCTTTACAGCTATTCATTTTCTGGCATGGAAAGATTTCAGTTCAGCTTCTAGAGGAATAGGTTCACAAAAACAACCCCACAAGCTACACTTTCTCTCAAAATAGCATAGAAGCCATGGAAAGGTAACAAACCTTATTGAAATATTTACTCCCCCATTTCACGTGGCTATTAAATAACACACTGCTAAAATACCAGCAGTGTGAAGTATGACTTGAGAAGGAACATAGGTAAGTGTTCCTGAAAATGGCAATATACTACATTTAAATATCTATGTCATTCAAGAAGGCTACTGCCAGACTGTGATGTCATAAATTCTTCCCTTTTCCTGGGGCGGGAACAGTCCAATTCAGTTTTGGGTTTAGCCATGTCCAAATTCATTACTAAGCTTCACTCCACCACCTGCCTCATGGATTCTTGCCCAACTAATTTCCTTTTGGAATTTCAGCTTTTCACTTCTCAGTGTGGTTGTCAGTGTGGAGGGGGATGTTTCCATGCCTGGAAAAAAAAATGGTAGTGAAGCTCCTGCTAAAATACATCTTGCTGAAGCCAAGGGTACTGGAAAACAAAAAATTGTCTAACCTACTGCGTTGGCCAAAATCCTGGGGAAAAGAGCTACAGAATATCTAGAAAGAAATAACCTAGATGATACAATTCCAATCAGGATTTTGGACGTAGAATAGTAGTAAAACTCACCTTTTCAATATGATTACATGCAAGCTGTTTACCATGGTGGCTAAGGAAAACCCTTTACTTCTGCTGATGCTATGAGCTATTTGGGATAAAAACATATCTTTTGAAAGGCCATTAATTCCAGACAAAATATTTTTTCCCCAAAGTTTACAAAATTAGAAATTTATCTCCCAATTTATGAAAGAGTAATTACACAAATTTCCCATGTGGAAGGGAATCCCTGGTGATTGCCAGGATAGTTCGGTTCATTTGGAGACTAATGATTAACAAACAGATGACAACACAAGCAACTATGTTCAGTAGCTGTATCATAACTAACATGTTTACCCTTACTTGCAGAATAATCCTATAGTCTGGAAATCCTGGAAATCTCCATCAGAAAAATTCCTGCACCTTACTTCATTCTAATGTACACCTACATACAGATACAAATTAGATATATGTACAAATCAGCATGTTGAGTGGACAGCATTAGGGAACTGATATATGCACTGACACATACACAGGGCTGTGATTGTGAATGCGCATGCACACACACATGTATGCAAAAGCGCAGGCATAAAAAAGCGTCGGTTAAGAATATGAAGGTGCAAAATTTGGGAAATGAGAGAATTAAGCTTTTCTGCCAGGTGAGCAGTGAAGCACCAGGTGATTATAATTCTCCAAAAACTCCATTCTATAAGGAGTAAGTACATATGTGTATATGTATGTGTAAACATATGTATTATTTTAGGGAGAGTGGGGGTGGGGATGATATTATATTTTGAACGGACAATGTGGCATTTGCTTCCTAACCTCAGTGGCTGTGGAAGGAAGTATGATGCAGAGTCTTAGACTCTTCTGCCCCATCTTCCCTCTTCTGCCCCTTAAGCTTCCTAACCAGTCCCTCCCATCTGCTTTGATTGCTGTAAACTTCCCATTTTTAACTAAGATTTTCCTATTCACTGGCTTCTCATCCCTGCTACATGCTGCTGGGACCTGGCCAGGACGAATATCAGCTTTTTGAGCATCTCACTCTTACTTACTTACACTCCTTACTCACCAGGTTGTTCTCCTATCCTTTTTCCTCCATCTCATTCTCCAGTACTATTAAACCAGCCTTTTTCTTATTGGAATTTTTTTTCAATTTAGTTCTATTCTTCCTCCCTCCTCTCAAGATTAATTCCTCCTGTGTTTCTTTTCCCCGTTTTGTCTCTTTACATACACTTTTCCTGCATCACACACCTCAGATCTGCATCTCCCATCAGTTACATTTTCCTTAGTCTCCGGCTTCGATTCTCACCTCTATACCTACATCTCACAGATACAAATCCTAGTTGCACTTCCTTGCTGAACCACTCCTCCCTCATCCCATTAAGCAGCTTCTGCCCACATGGTGCTAGCATACCGCAACACTGCAGCCAAAGGAAAATCCCAGAGGAAAATCCCAGTCACCTCTAAGTACCCCTGCTGTAGAATTAATGTGTGTGGAAATTTCAAAAGATTTAATTTGAAGTAAGTACTCAACAGTGGCTCTTTTCATTTTTGTCACTAAATTTCACAAAGACATTGAGAGATTTGAGTGGCTTTTCATGGTGTTGTGAAAAGGCAGATTATGTTAACACTCTGCTCCATACCATAATATAGGTTAAAAGGGACCCATGTCAAAATTTTCATGGGCAAAGCAGGCAATGCAATGGAGTCTGGCCTAGCTTTATTTCTGGGAAATGCCTGCACATATTGTTTCTAGAACAATAATAATAACAAATGAATATAGTAGCTTTTTGGAACAACGGAATATAGAATATTTAAGCCTACAAAGTGAAAATTTGCCAAAGTTAGTTAGAAAAAAAAATGACAGTTTTGCCACAGGGGCTCTTTGCCTTACCAGCTTGGAAAATGACTATTGTGCGTTTGTGAGCATGTTTTTATTTATTTATTTTCACTTATTTTTCACACTATGTGTTATTTGTTTTAGCCCATGGTCCTTATCGTTACACCTCATTGATAGTAGCATCACTGGAAGCTCTACAGAATTCAATTTGTTGAAAAAAAATGACTGTACTTCAGTCTGTGTGAAGCTGTCCTAGGAGCGATGCCACTGCCTCCTAGCAGGGCCACAGCTATGGCGCGGGAGCTGAAATGCAGCAGGAAACAGTGAGTTTCCCTGGGATTCAAGAACAAGCTCTCAGCCACTGGGGTGGAAGGCTTTTCCTTCTGCATTAATTAGGTTCTTAATGTGGTTCTTCATGAGTCACTGCTGCTATCTAGAGCCTTCTTCAGAGACTGCTATATATAGTGCACTCATAGGCTGTGGAGCTGCAGATTACATTTCCTTCTCTCTGCCAAGGATTGCTAGTTACCCACTTCTCCATGCCAATGATAAAGCATTAAATGCAATGACTGATACAAGAACTGCTCAACTTTGAGGATACTCCCGCTGATTTTTGATATGAAAAGTGAACAAGAATTTCGTCTAGACTTGTTGTTTGATTAAGGGCCTGGTTATGAGATCAATTATCAGTTATGACTGAGGCTCAATTCTACCATTTCAGATATAATCACCAGCAGTGAAACCTGGCAGCTGTGATGCATTCCTTTGCAACAATATAGCTGTGTATAAAATAATGATATTTTGGATTGTCAAGCAGCTGGACTACAACTTGTAACTGGAACCGAAGTAATACACGTTTAATTTAGAGCAAATCTAGCATTCTGAGGTACACAAAGACCTCAGCTTTAACAGAGGTAACAAACATCTTGATCCAATAGCATTTTTTCCTAAAAGAATCATTTCTGGAGTGCTGAAGAGTAAGTCATAACAACTTTATCAAATGTGCCCAAGTGATTTTGTGGCCAAATTCTTATTGAAAAAGCGATGAAATGAAGATTCTTCAGCACAAATGAGACCTTCCTACAGGAAATTCTGCAAGCTTCCCCTAACTCTATTCCTTCACGAATCAAGGCCAAGGAATGTCCTGAAGCAAAGAACATTATAGATAGGATTAATTAATCCTATTCTTGGCAGTTGTTGTTATGTGGATTGGTTTTCCTTTGTCTTCCCCCTCCCCCTTTTTTTTTAACATATGGAAACTTTACATGTTAGAAATACTTTGAGCTAGCCTCAAATAGAGCATTAACTATGTTGAGGAATCCATTAGGTCATTTTAAAAGTTATTTTTGATGGAGCTTCTGGGATGCTAGAGGATATAATAAACTTAATAAAGCACCAGAACACTGCTAATTTTAGAAAGCAGCAGTTAAGAAGTCGGCTTGTTTAAACGATAAGCCAGCATCTTCTGGGAGCTGTCTGCATGCATCAGTCAAATGTAAGAGGCACAGTAGCAGGATCATTGTGGAAAAAAAGCAAAAGGCCCCAAATTTGTTTGCAGTTGCTGGGATTGAGTTTTTCTGCTGTGAAGTCAACAGAGCCAGCTTCTCCGGCAGCCCCCTCAGTGTCCTGCCTTGGGTAGGTGAAGAATGAAGCTGTGCTGTGAGCACAGCTGCTCTCTCTTACGCTGGGACCAGAGCAGCAGCTGGAGAACCAGGGAACCACTGGGGAGCAGATCTGGCCCACCATTATTTAAGTCCCAGGCAGGATGGCAAAAGGAGTGAGAGTAAAATATCCTAAAGACAGAAAGCAGTGCATGCTTCATAACTTTGGCTGAGCGCTGGCAAGGAGCCATGCTGTCATACTGTGTGGAGAACTCCCGCTATGAGAGATGTGATGACAGTTTTGTGTCTACAGTCCATTCATCCTGGCAGCCCATGTGCATCTGCTATATGTACAGGAATTTTTATAGAAGCAGTTATAAAAAGGATTAAATAGGTGTCTAACTCTTGATGTACATAAAAAGGATGTCTCAAAGTATAATGGCAAAAAAGTTAGCAGGGGAGCGCTGTGAAAGGGATGACAAAGGAACAGTGAAACTAACACTCAGCTCTGCAGGTCCTCTGTTCCTGTGTTTTAAAAGAAATTATTCTGATCTGGAGCCAGTGCCCCACAATGAGACACAAAGTATAATTTGCTGTTTCTGTGCAACATTCATGGAGATCTGACTAAAGACTCAGCATTTCCATCTTCTTCTAGGGCTTCAAATTTAGTCACACCAGTGCTAAAACTCATGCAGGTATGTCATGTGTTTTCATCTGTGCTTTTCTACTTCAATTTGATTAGAAAATGAGTTAAGCTGAAATGGAATTTAGAGCAATGAAAAAGTGTCTAGACTGAATTTAACTAAATGGCTTAACTCAGTGGGGCTTCCAGATAGTGAAAGAGCAGTTTTTGTACTTCCACAAAGGTTCAGGAAGGTGTTTTCTGAGAGGGTTCCCCACTTTTTTTTTGTTTCAGTAAACACTTGAACACCAGAACATCTTTGTGAGGACTT
Source organism: Crypturellus tataupa (assembly GCA_034781795.1). NCBI lineage: Eukaryota > Metazoa > Chordata > Aves > Tinamiformes > Tinamidae > Crypturellus > Crypturellus tataupa. Next base: position 443,985 of record JAWLRI010000010.1, on the reverse strand, counting down.
AACGCTTTAGCTGGTCAGAAAACACGGACTTTTATTTCTTCCTCCTGTGTTACATTTTTTTTGCTACACCTTCAGGATTATGAAATAACTTTTGAAAATAATTCAGAATTGTTGATGATCTGCTTAGATATCACATAACTTTACAAAATAACAAGAGGCAGATGATCTGTAGGCTTGCTATGATTCCAGCAAAAATCTTGCTCTGGGCCACAGGAATCTTCATCTGCTCTTCCTCAGTCTTAAAGATCTAATATCCCTTTTCTGCAGGCTTTTCAAATTCCCTTTAATGATGATAATGATAGGTGAATATCTATGAAATAGCCCCAGCATGAATGAATTGGTTAAATAAGCTCAGAAGTTTTGACAAAGTAAATGGAAAAGTGGGATTTCTATAAATTAACAAATCAGAGGAACTGCACATTTGAAGGAGAGACAATTAGAGAAAATGATAAAAGAAAAAATGAAGAACAGATTGGGAAGAGAATGAATGGAGATATATAGACAAGTGTATGAAGAACTGAAGCTTCTCCATTGTTCTTTACTTCTCTAAAGCAAAGTGTTCACACTTTCACTGGGTCTGCCTGGATAAAAGACCTTGAGGTGTCATATGGACAAGCCTATATTCTCAACAAAAAGCACAGAAAGTGTAGTGTAGAGCCCACACTTTAATGTAGCACTGGATATTTCTGTCATACCTTCACAGCTTCACATGTTCTGGAAAAAATAAAAAGCCAAAGAAGCCACTTTTGAAATGTCCCCTGGAAATAGAGGTTTTCTGCTGCCATTCCAGGAGGGATCACTGTGTATCTCTCTTGCACAAATGACAGGTGAGATTGCAGGGCTAGCCTCTTGACTCAGTATCTCCCCTTTGACCTCAAGAGACAGCACTTTGCTATAGGACTTAGCAGATTTTCTACATAGATTTTTGTGACTGTTCAGTTCTTAAAATATTGGCTCAGACAATGTCTGCACAATTCAGACTAGTAATTCCAAAGATTCATTTACTTTCTGCCCTTGACTTCCTTCCCTTCTGCTACCCTAAGTTACCTAATTTGCTAAATCTTCTTAATTCCCTTATCTCTTTGTTATTCCTAATTATATAGTTGTCAATCTCAAAACATACAAAAGAGGGAAATTTGAAAACATTTTAGGATTTGTATTATACTATTGAATGAACTGTTATTTTTGCTATTGCACAGGAGAGACAGCTTTAAATGAACTTTTCAGAGACAAAAAAATGGGTGAGACTTTAACAAGAAAGAAAAGAATTGTCAGGTATATAATTATTTTACTTCTACTTTTGTTACTTTCCTCCCTTACTGTCAAGTCTTCATCCCCTCCTCAACTTGGTTAAAAATAATTTTAAAAAGAATCAAGACCTTCTTATTTCATGCTAACTTTATGGGAAGAACTGAAACATCATAGCTTCACTTTACCAGCTTCTGCAGGATGTCTCTCTAGATTAAAAAAAAGAAAAGAAGAGTGAATGAGCACCGCTTTGAGATGTCCGTCTAGCTCCCAGGGGCTTCTGCCAAAGCTACGACATCCACAAATGCAAGTGAAGAGATCCTTGCTTTGAGCAGAATTACTCAATATTAACCATATATCCATAGACACTCACCCTGGAATTTTGGACCCAGCCACGTAGCTGAGTTCTAACTCAGTTCTAACAGCTTAACAAGCTTTGGCCTGTCAACAGACCTAACAAAACTGTCCAGCATACACTGCTAGCCTGCCCCAGTTGCAAAGCAAAACACATTAGCTCAAGTCATCATGAAGTATAAATGGAGCCCATTACCACAGCTGACAAATGGTGACTGTTCATCCCACAGTAACTTGAGCCTTTTGCTCTAATAATTCCAGGGGCAAGAAAATATAAGGTATCCAGCAACAAAACATAGAGCAGAACAACCTTCTGTTACTGCTGACAAAGAGAAAACTGAATAAAAAGATATCATTTTTATCTGCTGAAGTCAGAGCTGTGAAACATCATATGGCCTGGTGACTTGGATACCACCACGAAGAATACAGTCCGATAGAGGCCAGAAATAGCAACGGATACAGTAGCATCATAAAGAAATTGAGCTCAATTCAGTCATGCTATCAGACCTGCAAAACTGTTTTGAAATTGCTTTGAAAGAGTGTAATATGCAACATGAAAATGAAGTAGTACCCCTGAGCCTTGAACATTAAGTCTAAGAAGCCAGGAAAACAAGTATAAAAAATATTTCTAAGATCTGACCCATTCTGAGACAAACCTCTGATAGGAACAAATTTCCTAATCCAGAAAAAAACATAACACTAATAGTTTTCATTCTTGAAGATACAGGTTTTCATTACATGATTGCTGTTGATATGAGGCATCTTACAATCTAAGCAATTGTTTATGTCTATTGTGTTTCATTTACCCTAGAGATATAGCACTTTATTAACAAAATGCACAGCAGGAAGGTGCAAGTGAAATCTGGATAGGGTGAAAGTTACTCTTTTTCAAACTGGAATAATTAATGGAATACTATGGCCAGCTTTCTTCACAGCCCTTCCCCTGAAGTACCCTTAGGTTTGTGCAGGGAAGTGAAGGTGTGCTTACCTTAAAAATACCCAAAGCTAGTGACCTTTACAAGGAAGTTGTGGGGTCACAGAGTCTGTGAAAAGCAAGCCTCTGTTTAGGAAACATTTCCTGTGATGATTTGGGCTTTTCCTCAGCGAATCTCTTCTCTTTGCCTGGGGTACGCTTTCAGCTCCAGCTCTAGCTTTCAAAAAGAAAAATTGCTTTCTGACAGCTGCTAATTTCTTCTTCAAGGAACTCCTTCAATGCCCATTCTTAAAAATTTGATTTGCTGCTATTTAAAACACCAACTGGGTGTTTGCTGTGGGATAGGTAGTCTGTTTAAAACTGTTTCTACTCTCAGGAATTGTTGTAAATAAAGCATAATTCTTGTGAAGGAGCTGTCATCCAGAAATCTTGTACTGAGTCTTCCCAGGTTGTAAAAATAACATTTCTGAGAACTAAAGGACAAAGATGACTTATAAGAAATATATACAGCCCTGAAAGTGACTCAGAGAAAACAATCCACTCCGTCTGGCTCAGCGCTGAGCAGGAAGCAAGTCACATGTCACACTCTGCTGCTCAGCCAGAGACCGAAGAGCATGCGAGGCTGGTGGTGGATTCTATTTTGTATCTCTGTCATGAACAGACTGCAGATTCCTGAGCTTTACCCCACTTTTCCAGCTATTCCAGTATCCTTCAAGCATGCAGGAACTGACACGCCACCTCTTCTGGCCTAAGCACCTAACCCAAATATTGATCCCAAATTTTATTTAAAAGTCATGAATTGATAAACAGCAGCAGGATAATTTCGGTTACCCAGTTCTTTCTGATTACAAGACTGTTTGGTCTCTATTTCCACAACTAAATATTCCCAGTTTATCGCTGCCAGCCTCTCTCAGCCTGGCTTAAAGCCTATCCTCCAGATTTCACTAGGCAGTCCCAAACTGTGGCTACTGCAGCTATGCTAATGCTCCCTTTGCTCCCTTTCCAGGATGCTGTATTCATTCATCCACATTATATCCTTCCTCAAATAATATCCACACAGATTTGGAACAAGCTCTTGAACTCTGCATGTGCCTTCGCTTTGCTATGTGTCTCTTAATTCTCACTTAAGTGACAGCTGGGATGACAACCAAACCTGTTAATCAAATCTGTAACCATAAATATATTTTTTGAGGTTGTAACCAGGTACTTTTGTACCATTGAAGAGAGATTCGTGGAGTTGTACAAAAACAATAGTTTGGTATAGGTTTACCTGATTCAACTCAGGACGCTATGCATTTTTGTCTTGTCTCAGCTAGAAGCTTTCAAAGTAGTTATCACCTTAGGATCCCAGCTCTGCTCAACTGCCTCAATTAATACAAATACACACACACACACATATTATATATATGTACATGTATATATTCAGATACATACACACACACATTATATATATATAATGTTGCCTTCCAATTTACTGTAGCAGAGACATAATTCCTCTGTGCCTCTGTAATGAATCAGGTTTTCAGGCTTTTTGTGGTAAGCAAAGAGAATATCTGCATGTTCAACTACATTTCTTCTGTCCACTTCACCAAGGCACTGCTGATGATAGTTTCTCATAAGTTAATGCTGAATTACCAAGTAAAACACAGCAAGCCTAGACTTTGGAAGACAAGGGATAAGTAGCCCAGTCATCTATATGGGAAATAAAACCTCTGCTTATAAAATCATAGGGAATGCATAGATCCGTTGTCAAATGAGAGAAACAAATCAGATTTACCCAGTTTTATACTCCCTTAGTGAAAACACTGAGGTGATTGAGCATGAGCTTCAAAAAATAAAATCAAGCAAATCCCACTAGTATTGTTACAAACAGACTCAAACTTCTCTAAAGTTGTAAAGAAACTACTGACTTTAGTCCCTCATATTTTATAATCTTTCTCCCAGTGGGTGAGAAACATAGTGCTTCTTCTACTGCAGCAAAGCTGCCAGCTGTCTCCATGAATGATGCACTGAAGTTTACAGCGCTGTAAGCAGGAGGCTGCTGTTAGGCTGTGAATGGCCATATCCCCTGATTTCTATTGACACAGTGGGCAGAAAGCCTTGTGAATTTGCCAGCAGCCCTATCCAGTCATTTTCCATTAGAGACTACCCTTAGCTACTGAAACTTTACTCCTACCTGAAATCTTCCTGTTATCTTATTTTACCTTTGAAATGCAGATGGGGGATACAATGTCAGAAACTTGCCTTGCTTAAAATAGGCTTGCCTTCTAGTAAAAGTTGACCATGGAAATAAGGAAGGCTTACCTTCATTTTGCATTGGTAGAACAGAGGCACAAGCAGATGACACAACTAGTCAAAGACTGACCTAACCACGGTGACATTACCTGTAGAACTAAAGTACTGCAAGTCTTTCTTGTACTTTAAATACTAAGTAAGTGACACTGCCTAAAAAGGTTAAACTTTCTCATTTTTCCCCAGATTTTTTCCCTCTGTTTATCAATTCCATACGGTGTTAGAGCAACATGACATAAGTAGGTGTTGACTATATTTTACTGGTGCTCACTAATTATCATCATAGTTCTGCCAAAATGATTTCACTTGAGTGAAAGCCAGGCACAGCAGTAATGGAACTTTTGTAGATATTCATAAAGTCTCACTCTCCATATTAGACAGTCATCTTCAGTTTATAGATTTACCACTCATGTCCTTCTGAAAAAGGGATCTGTTTGCTTATAAGAAACAAATTAGGCAGAATATTAATAGACTTAGGAGATTAGGCATGTGGGAAATAGCTTCATAATTAGATTTGTCAATAAATACTTGGAGAACAAGAATAGGCTTTTGGTGATAAGTCATCCTAGCAGGCATTAGTCACGTCCTATCCTATCCATCCTGCCCTATCCACAGATGAAGGATAATGAGGCCACCACCAAATACGTTGTTTCAAAATTAAAGACTTTTTTAAAGTTACAGTCTATACTGATATTCAAAATGAGTTTTTTTTAAAAAAAAATCTTTTGAAATTGCGTGGCACAGCTGGAGAATGACATTCTCTAGGCTTCTTTTGGTCCCTCTCAAGGCCTTTCCTAATGAGACAGGCCAGTGCAGGTAAACCTCATCTCTGTGTGGTGATGACACCTCAGTGATTACAATGTCCCTCTGTCCTGGAGGAGGACCTCTGTGTGCTAGTGATCCTAAACAACGTGAGAACACAGAAGACCCAAATTTGTTTTTATCTTAGGACAACATAAAGGAACAATTATAATGTAATAGATATTGTTTCTTTTCATGTCTTCTTTTGTTTTTAATATTGTCCACACTGCCCTGGTTCTGGCTTTGAGGGTGAAGAGATGGCTACAAGCCTGCTATTGTGTGTGTTGGGGTGCTCCCTAAGTAGGGCATTATGCTGTTTTTACATGAGTCCTTTAACAATTACTATAGATTTAAATCCAAGAGCAAGTATCCTGTTATAAATCCACAGGCTCACATTAAATTAAAAAGAAACAAACCAAACCACAGGTTTGAGAAGCAGGGAAATATCTCGAATAGAAAATTCCCTAGGGGGTTTTACTCTTCAATACCTCTTGATAAATGACTAAATTTTCCCCAGCACTAGCTGGCAATATACTTTGCAATATTTGACAGTTCTTAAATCAATTTTTCAAAAATACATACTAAAATTTTCTTAAATATTTGCCCTCATTGCAACCTTATTCATACACTGACCATGAGTTCAGTTAACACATGGATGGCTCTATCCACAGCTATAATTTCAGGTTGTAAAACCAAGATTTGTACACTCTGCTTTTCTGTACAAACTTTAGGAGCTCCATTTCTTCAAAGAGCTCTATACCTTTTAAAAATTTACTTTCAAATTGAAGCTAATGTCACTGTATGAGCAGAATGTAACAACATGAGTATGCGTGAGCTAAATCATCTACCTTCAATGAGAAAGATGAATTTTTAAAGCTGTTCATTCAGTGCCTGAGAAGAGGTTCTGTGTGTATTCTGTTAGGAAACCAGGTTGCACTGTGTTTAAAATGATCTGGGCCGTATATCTCAAATAGTCTGTCCAAGAGAAATTGTAAAGTTGCAAAAAGAAGTGAAGTACTCAGATCTCTGGATTTGGATGGATGCACTTTTTTTGTGTATTTGGAAGAAGTAGCTTTTACCACTAAAAGATAAATATCTACCATAGATCCCTGAGTAGGCAGTGTATCAGGCAGGCCTTGTCTCCTACAGGTATGCATCGACTTAATTCTGCATGAAGATTGGGTTGTTTTACCCCATGCAAAATTGCAGTGGATACTGCAGTGGGTACCACACCATAAACTGGCATTTACACAGCTATACCAATTTCTGCTCACAAGCAACTGAAGGGAAAATTGGTCACAATATAGATCTGGTCTCTGTTATCTAAATTTTGAGAAAAACAGTATATAATACACTGAGGAAATTATTCTTATGTTGGGCCAAATCCTGAAAGGCTGCTTCAGACAAATGTCTATACTGATATCATAAGCAATTTTAATCAAAAGGTGACACAAGAGATAGCCTGGAATGTGCAGAAGAATAAAATCCTCCACTTCTTCAAAGTCTGATGAAATATACCCGCTTCCTTTAAGATCCATTTTTGTTTCTGTCTATTTTACAGATCTTAATGATACATTTCAGACATTGCTTTTCATACATTACTTATGATAAGACTGACAGATCTTGCCATTAGTTAGAAGGGGTTTAATTTAAAGGAATATAAACAGTACTGCAGAGCTGATCTAAAAGAAGTGGCAATTAAAATGCATCTGCTATGATGGAATGAACTTTAATAAAGATCTTAATGATGATATTAGAAGTCATGCATGAAGTTTTATTCCTTATGCATGGAGTAACAGCAGAAATAATAAAAACACTTTGACAAAAATATGAAATGAGGTATTTGTAAGCTTGACAGAACTACAGCATTGCAGATATTTTAATACAGCAACAAGGAGAAGGCAGAAAGGCAGAGAGGGAGGGAGGGAGGGAGGGAGGGAAGAAGGAAGGAAGGAAGGAAGGAAGGAAGGAAGGAAGGAAGGAAGGAAGGAAGGAAGGAA
>JAWLRI010000010.1:421043-436117 GCA_034781795.1 Crypturellus tataupa | reverse complement strand
AAGGAAGGAAGGAAGGAAGGAAGGAAGGAAGGAAGGAAGGAAGGAAGGAAGGAAGGAAGGAAGGAAGGAAGGAAAACTGTCTGCTGAAGAACATAAAAATTAAGCACAGGTTTCTGTTTTCCAAGTGTGCAAATACCTATATTGATATTTACAGCCCAACCCGGAGTGACTGCTCTGCCCCCAGCCAAATCATTCTCTCCACAAAATGTTCTGCAGACCAAGTCCCATCAGCAAACCCTGTCGGCCCTCGCTATTCCTGAGCAGTGTGCACTCGGCTCCATCCATCAGCCACAATACATGAGTGCTCAGCATGAAATGTAAAATCACTGGCCAGCAAAACCTGTGCCGATCCTGGGAACACAAGGTGCCACAACTCTGTTCTTGGTTCACCAGGCCTCCCAGGGAGGCGTTTAATCTTTCCGGGCTCAATTTACCGAAAACCTTTTTGCCCGTGTGACTAGTTGTCTGTGTCCAGGGTTATCTGTACTAAACCCTCAAAATCTCAGCTCCTGCGAGGTTTCATATCTCTTCGAGATTGACTCCTCCCATAGTGGCTTGCCATCTGGTAATCGGCCCACAGCTTTAATTGCTTTGTGCCCAAGCTCCAGACACGAATACAGTGAGAAGGTGTTTCCAAAAATCTGGAAACTCCATTTTGGAAACTGCACAGGGTTTTACCTATTTTGCTTAATTTGAGAAATAAACCCATTGGAAGAGAAAGACTGGAAACAGTGTATTACAGTTCTTTGGGTATTTGGGTATTAATTAGTGGCAGCACGTGGAGTCCCAGTGGTGGCTGCTGTTGTGGTATTCCAGAGTGCCATGCATACCCACTTAAACAGAAGTAGTAAGCATGAAATAAGTACTATTTAAAGGACACTGAGGTGTTTTTGTTTTGTTTTGTTATTTTCTTTTCTCTTTCTCTTTTTTTTTTTTTTTTTTTTAAAGATGTTTAGGAACACCAATGACCTGATTTTGAGAGTTTTGCCATCAAAATGCACTGGACACTGGATTAACTCTTAAGCAAGCTAAGAACTCAGTTCAGTGAATGACTTGAGCTGTAAATCAGCAAGTAATCTCACCAAAATGAACAACACCGGTTTGTGCTTAGAGTTATGCGCTAAGCCTGGCACTTAATTCCACCCCTATCAGAGTACACTGCGACGTGCCTGACTTTCCACAATGAGCCCAGGCTTACTATCAGCAATATGCTGTTGTCAATCACACCCCTCCAATCTATTATTTTAAGCTACCCTCATGACCTTTTTTTTTTTTTTTTTTTCCTCTCTCATATAAACTCTGCTATTCTTCCTGCTCTGCCTTTTGGTTTTTTGAACATTGTGGGAGAATTTTGGTCATGTTTTTCAACTTTTTTCAATAACCACAAGGGTTCAAAGCTTACTGTTTTTGTTGCTGTTGATGGTAAAGTGAAAACTGGGGTTCCCACGCAGCTGCCCAGTATCAAAGGCTGGGGCTTTTCTGAAAAAAAAATTAAATAACAGAAAGTTGTGATGAGAACATGAGAGCTGACAATACAGGGAGTGACATGCCTGGAAGCAAGGGAGATCTGCCCCTGTGAAACTGGCATTGAGACCAAATCCCAATCACTCATTAGGGATTGCATCGTTTTCTTATTCTTTACAATGGAGTTACCACAAAACTGCCCTCTAGATGTTTCTGAACCTTTGGACAGTCTTTTTGTTTGTTTGTTTGTTTTTGTTTTGTTTTTGTTTTGTTTCTCTCCGGTATCTGCTTTGCTTCTTTCCAACATCTACAGGACTGGAGAGTTAGCAAAACTTCCCTCTCCTGTCTATTTATAACTACTTATATCCACCAAACACAAAAATACAGCAGCAATCCATAAATCCTACTTGAATGTAAAGACAAGCTTTTCGGACATGCAGGCTGGGTTCATTCTCTCTCTTTCTTTTTTTTTTTTTTTTTTAAATAAGACTGAACAATGTTAAAATGCTGCCACCTTCTGTTAGGCACTTAAGCTGCTAATAGGCTGCAGCAGCACATTCCCCCATTTCCTCCAGACTTGTAAGTTGATTTATACTGATCCTGAACTGCATTGCTGCAATATATAACATGACAAGTTAAACGCAGTGCCTGCCAAAAAGTCTTGATAGGCTCAGCTTTCCTGCAGCAGCACTTGAAAAGACCATTACTACTGCCATCCAGCTAAAGTATGCTCAATATTTTTGACAGTGAATTATCTGAACAGCAGTTTATCTCAATGTTCACTTGGTATTATAACAATTTAAGGATTCAAAAGACAGGAGATGTGGGGAAAAAAATAAACCTGCTATTGTTCAAACTACAGTGAGTTAGAGCAAGTTTTCCTATGAATTTTAATGCAATCCCATATTTACTCCAAATGCATTTCAGATCATACCACTAGGCAGATAATTAACATCAGTTTAGACTGCATTCAGTTTTTGTCATTTGCTGCTGAGATCTCAAGGCTTCAGAAATCCAACCATGGGTTGAAATTCTGTCAGAGATGATTTGTACACCCTCTCCCAGGCAGAGACTTCAACATCATGCCAGTGACTAAAATCCCTGCAAAATTCCTGTCCTCTCCTCTTGAAGGCCTGCGTTCTGATCACAGAGCCATTTGAGAAGACACGAAATCAACAGCGTTGTGAGGGTGCTGGGACAGGTCTCACCGAGACCTTTCAAGAAAGCAGCGGTCTCACTAACTCCCCATCACAGACTTGCACTTATGTTCATTGTAGGATGCATTTTTTTTTTTTTTTGCAGACCAGAAACTGTCCCTGAGTGCAATGCCAGGACCCTCCAAAGCTCACGCACAAACCTGGATCTGCCTTGATAACATGAAGATTCTTCTGCTTAACTACATGATCAAGCAACTGCAATTAAACTTTTCTGACTGAAGTGTATTAAGTAAGTGAAAAGAATTTCAGTCAACCAAGACCTTTAGCAAATTCATGTAGATTTCAGCAGATGATTTTGGTCACAGAAGAAGGAAGAGCATAGTTATAAAATATCAAAACAAACAGAATATTTTGGCCATTTTCTAAACCTAGTGTCTATTGCAATCTTAGTTTTAAAATGTTTTAAAAGCTCAGAAAGGAGATGCTGCCTTTTAGGTTAAACTGAGCATTCCTGTTCTCTGAAACTCCAGCTCAACCAAAAAAAATATGTTGTTTTCAACAGACTTCTGAAAACCACCTTACCCGGGAGCTACCAACAATTAGTGGCTTAGAGGCAAAGGCAAAGAAAAAAAACCTCCTGAGCAAGTAATGTGATACTAGTAATACTGTGTGATGCTCTCTCTTGTTGGTGTACCATGGCCAAGAATAATGTTAGGAGGTGCCACAAACAGTATACTGCCTGCAAGCCATATTTTGGGGACAATAGCCTAAACCAAAAGCTGGTCTGTGGACTCCTAGTGATCCCGAAGCCACTTCTAAGGGTTTGTAAATCCCAAATAGGAAAAACAAGCCACATGTTAGTGGGTTTAAATTACTTAGATAGGATCTGCACCTCTATATTTAGGAGTCTGTAAATCAAAAAAAGTTGAAGATTGCTGGCCCAAACTATCTATTACACTTAGATAGATGCCAATCACTTTGATATTCAAGCCAAGAAAGTCCAGCCCCTCTTCACGTTGGAAAGTGTTTCTTACAGAAAGAAAATATTTATGTGAATCAGACAAAGCCAATTACATTGAACTATTCCAGAGTTTCATTACACATTAATTTATATATATTTCATTCCTCTAGCAACTGAACACTTTCATTTCCTTACCACAAGTATTTCACACTAGTGCTGTTATAATTCATTTCACCATTGTAGTGGATGAAGCTGTTCCTTTCTTTAAATCATTTACTTTGGTTTTATTTTCCTATATAGCGTGGTACGGACAACATCAAAACCAAAACATAACAAGATTTCATTAATTGGCAGCATTTCTGCAAGTAACATATGAACCATGCGGGAGAGATGATAGCAGCTACAGAGCATTCAAGAGAAATATGACTACTGATGGATCATTTAGGACATTGTATTATCAGAGATAAAGGGGTCTGCTCGAAGCAAGAAAAAGCGAGGCATATTTACTTACTCTTAAAAAAGGTATGAGTGTGTCCTCAAAGGAAAACTGGAAAAGGCAGAGCCTTCTTTTATGCTAAGCCGACTCACTAGACTTTGTATGTATTTGTTTAAACTAGGGAAGTCAGCGAACACTGCCACATGGTTGTAAAAACATCTTGACAGCAAAGTGTAGGCAATCTATACTAGGTCAGGCTTTCTCCTGTTCTCTGCCGGCGGTGGCAATCCCAGGGGGATCAGTGAGGAAGACCCTCTGTGTCAAACAGAGGCTGGAGGTCTGGTTCAGTCATTTCTGAAGCATGCTTTAATTACATATACAGCACATTTTGGAGGACACAAAGAATACACACCTCAAACAAGAAGATATTTTAAAATGCCATTTGACATAATTCCCACTTCGGCTAAAGTCAGAGAGAAACATGCACCAGCTTCTATGAAAATGAAGTTTGCCAGTAAGTGCTATCATACCTGCTCCACCTTCCAAATTGTTAGCTGCCTTGGTAATTCTGGTAAGGATATTTGTTTCTTGGACTTACAGTAGAAATGTTTGAAAAAGAGTACTGTTTCTAAAAAATTTGTAAAAAGTATCTCTGTTGTTTAAACAAATGTTCTAATGAGCCGCAGTCAAAAGGATCAGAATTTTACTTCTTTCCTAATTTAATCCTAATATAAATTATTTGCCATACTTGCAGAGATCAAGTGGGCTAAATAGGAAGTTTTCACTGGGGCTTTCTCCTTGCTGTGAGCTCCCTGTTTCTGGCTGTTCTGGGGATGCTATTTTCCCTGTCATCCCTGACATCCTGATGTGGAACATTCCCAGGGTATGTGTGAAGAGAGATTCAGTCTCTCATGGCAATGTCTAACATTTCTGTCCATAGACAGCTCCTTCCCTAGCAGTGTATCAATGCAAACATCTTTTCCTCATCCCCAAGTAGCTTAGATCAATATCTTCTCACTTTATTCCTTCCTCTTCTGGTGCTTTACCCTACTGTGAATTGAGCTTTCCATGATATTTGTTGTGCTTTTTTCCTTTTCTTTTTCCTCTTTTTTTTTTTTTTGAGTAGGATTTGTGGTTTATTCTTTCACCTTTCTTGCTCAAGGTTTTTCTTGCTGACACAGCAGCCGTTACTCACAGTTTAGCTCTCCTAAGTCCATATATCACTTCATTACATGAGACTTCTTAGAAATCAACCTTAGCACTCTGAATAAAAACACAACCTGGCCTTTGATTTCTGGAAAGTGTTGGGCTATGGGATGTCAAAGGATCATAGCAATGAGCTGCTGGCTGATCTGCAGCTGGTCTTTACTGGGTGCCTTGGGCAATATTAGCTCTCTTTTCTGATTTCCCGATTGGACCCGTTTTCAGTACCACATTTCTCAAATGCTGAAATATGTTGTTGGAGTGTAGTAAGCTTTATAATATCAAAATCAGCTGCTCCTCCATCTGTAACTAACATTTAAACATATCTTTCTTCATTTGCAAAAGGAAGAAACATAAACAGATTGGGGAGGCGTCATTAGCAGTGCACTGCTAATAAGAAACTCTTGCCTAGAGTCTAGATCCAGCTAGAGGTCTGAGAAGCCTGGTCCGGTGAAAGCCACTTCCTACTGCAATGACTTTTGCGGGTGTCAGCCCATGGGCATAGTTATCATTTCAAGCCTGGGTCTTATATAATTAGGACACACTGTGCTGAGAATCGATATTCAGTAAAAACTTGAAGCCACAGTGGCCCATAGAGTGTAACTAAGAAATCACCACTGCTCAGCATTGACCTTAGCTGTAATGCACATCTCTGAGTCTTTCCTAGAGCTATCCTTGCACTCACTTCTGTGGTGTAGAGGGACAGTGATTTCATGCAAAGAGTGTTCAGTTGTGATCCAGATGGTTCCTCGTTTTGATAGGCTGTTTTTGGACATCAATTTGGTTATTAACCACTTGTTTCTTAGTGCTTTCTCTATATATGTGGTGTATATCAGTCTTTTACGTCCGCCACTTTAAGAGGAAAGTTATAATTATCACAAGTTGTCAGGTGTCAGATATTACGCTGAGAAAATCCATACAAGAATGTAGAGAGATAAATCTAGACATGAGGTTTCTGTCAGGAAAATAGACATAAGAAACAGCAATTGCTTTGCAGGAATGTGTCCATTTTGACAGAAAAGAACATTAAAAGGATTATAAGTTACATAGAATAATTATTTTGACTTATTTCTTCTCAACTTGGAAAATTTGGAAAGAAGGAAAACAATATTTTTCTCCTATTGAAAAATTTCATCATATTTAACCACTAAAAAGCTCTTTCATTATTTTCAAAAAACAAATATTTCAAATATTTTAAGATTTTCATTTGTTCAAATTTTACAAGGTGCCAGAATTTCCTATAAGAAACATTATGCATTGCTAAGCTCTCTATTTTTTTAAAATGTATCTGTCAATAGATAAATTTCATAAGAATGAGGAAGTGCTCCAAAAATCCAAACTGAAACTGAACCAACTAAAATTCTTCCTTGAAAATATGAAAAAAAAAAAACTTAAAAGAACTATTCATCCATACCTGTGCAAACCTTCAGTGCATCCAGAATAAAAAGCAAAAGATAAACACAGATAAACACAGAGTTCTAAGCTGGCAGAAATCAAGATGAGGAGCAATTCTTAGGAGGAGAAAACTGCTCCTAAGAGACTTCTGTAATGCCCCTGCCTATGCCTACTTAGTTGGGCTGCAAATATCTGCTTATTTGAAAAGCTGTAAGGCAAATGCAAAAGCAATAAGCCAGAATACTGTTAAATTTACCCCACTTTTCTCCCTTCTTATTGAACTGGACTTTTCATTTTGCAAGGTCAGCTGGACAGGCAATTTGAAGCTCCTGTTTGTAGAACTGTAAATAAAATAAAATAGGAAAGATGGAGATGAAAACAGATGACTGCTCCTAGCATGTGCAAGTTTAAACTCCGTGCTACATTGCTGGCAGGAATGTCCCCCCGGGGCAGGATCAAACACGAGTAGGATGTTTGCAGCTCCACAGACATCAAGCGAAGATGCAGCCCTGCATGTTTAGCCTGGTTTCCAGCACTGCGGCAAGTGCTAGCGCTCTGCTTTCCATTGCTGCTCTTGCAGCTGCTGAGAGGGGAGATGCTTTTCCATGGAGGTGGCTCCAAGCTCAGCTCTGGAGCTGCTCTCCCAAAGACTCCAGCAAAAAGCCAGAGCGCGGCTGCCGCCTTCTTCCACTGTGCAGCCAGGGGGACAGGGAGAAAGGCAGGAGAGGGGAGAAAGGAGGGGAAAACCATTCAGACTGACGCATTTCTCTTTCTCCCAGCAGCTGACAGGGAGCTGCAGCCAGTCTTTCCATTAGAAGTTACAGAAAAGGTGAGCTCATCTTATTTGATTAGGACTGTCACCATCAGACAGTGTTTGCAATTAGTCCACGCCAGCCTTATTCAGGCTTTGGATTCCTTTCAGCGGCGAAAAAGGGAACACTTGAGCTCCATTGAATTGGAGCGTGGCATCTGCTGCGCGCTGAGGGGAGAGGTTGGGGGTCAGCGCTTGATTTTGATAAAGCGTGCCAGATTAATTGTCTTCGGTAATCCTGTTTGTCATGGTAGATGTGCAGAGAAGTCTTTGTGGCACAGCCTGACATATGGGCTGGCCGGCTGCTTGCCTATTCAGTCACTCCCAGCACATGCTCTTCACAGTTGGCCTAGTTCCCAGAGCCTTGTTTTCCAGGGGAGCGGGCCTCCTGCTCCCATTCAGCTGGCCCCCAGCTCCACAAACAGGCTCCCTAATCTTCAGGCCTGTCTGGGCCATTCAAAGCGATTGCATTATTCAAAGAGATCAAGAAAGAGGCTGGGGAGAGCAGGAGGAGCGAGCCAAGGGGGAAAGAGAGCAGTGCAATTTGAAAAAAAAAAAAAAAAAAAAAAAAAAACAAATAAATAACCAGCCATGTACTTCAGGCAGAGCTCTTCAGGAGGCTGATTATAGTCCCTCTCCAAAACGGAATCTATCATGAAATTATACCCTGCCTCTTTTGTAAAATAAATGCTAATAAGAGGTAATTTGGACTCTGCTGATTATTAACTCCAATGGAGACACTTTTTTCCCCCCCCATGTTTTTGTTATGAATTCTTGGATTTTTCCCCCCACTAGAATTTACACTCAATGGCCAAGGATGAAACGAGAGCATTAAGGAGCCTCTTAAAGTGCCATAGGACTAACGTGGCACTGTAGAGGAACAATGAAAAAATCCAGCGGGGCAGCTCGACCTGGAGTTACTGAAGATCCATGATTGGGTTTGAAGTCCTGGGCTCAGGCGGGAGGGTGAAGCAGCTCACCAGTATTTTGCAGTCCTGCAGCAGAAGGGCAGGCTGCTTGGTACCGCTATGCAGGCATACGATGGCTGTGTATGTCCCCAGGGAGGATGAGAGTGGGAGGGAGATGGACAAAAGCTGATGGGAAAAGGAAATGGAAAGAAGTACTGGGAAAGATCCTTTGCCGAGTTTCTTAAGAGCTACTTGATTACGCGCTTAACTACGTATCCATAAACATTACTTTACGAGAGCTCTTAGGATACAGAGTCTTGATGCCTGGGAACAGGGAATTGGGAACAAAATGGGAACAGGTTTGACGAAATGTTGATAATTCAGAATCTCAGACAAGACCTTGCCTTGTACAGGCCATAACCTGGGTTATTTCACAAATACCCTCCCTCTCACTTGTCTAAAGACAGGTTTTCAGACATAAAAGACTCTGTAGGTGTATGTGCACAAAGTCAATATGAAAAAAAACATATTACTAAATCACACTAAAAAAATCACATCAAATCACACTAAATCACAATATTAAATGTACATTTAGTATTTTGTACCCATAGCCAGCATTTGGCTACTGTTTAGAGAAAGCAGTAGAATCAAGTTCCCAAATTGCAATGAGCCAGAGTATATGTACAGCAGTACCAAACTCATGGTAGCACAGAACATCATTCACATGTGCTTTATGATCATTAACATCAGATTGTGTGTCACATATTAAGAACTGTCCAAGCCTTCTTCTACTGCAGGCAGAAGATGATGATCTATTTTGGAATTGCACCTTGTAAGGAAATCATTGCATATAGGTGCCCAACAGCATGTCAGAGAGCAGGCACAGCTGATAAGTTACACCACATTTTTAAGTTTAACGCTGAGAAATGACAAGAAGAATCTCAAATAGGGTCAAAGATCTTTCTTTGAAATACCCTTTTTAGCTACCCTGTTCCAACTTCACCTCTTTAAACTCGGACTCTTGTAATGTCTTCAGGATCATCTTTGATCCTGCTCCAGAATTATCTGAGTCACACAGCCATGTCAGCGCCTCTGTCCTCAATGAGCCACTGGCATTTCTTCTGAACAAGCTCATGACAACCACCTGCTATCAGCTGCAAAGGTTCAGTACCTTGCCATTTAAATTCAGGTTTCTTCATAATCAGTTCTCATCACAGACATTGGAATTTCTTTTCCTCACCTTTGTTGCGATTAACACCCATAAATTATCTATGCTTATGCCAGCTATCATTAAAGTATTGCTTTACTGTTGTTTTCATATCTGCTCTAGGGATCAAATTTCAAACTGCATTTAAATATATCATCCATAAACCCTTTAGAGGTAAAATTGCCTGTTTGGGAAATTATGGAGGAGGAAGGCTACTCCCAAATCAAACCTTGATAGAATGCTTTCTCTCTAGCAAAGCCATTGTGTGTGTTTATATAAATATTGCCTCTACTATTACTGCTGCTGCTGCTCTCAATGAGCTTCATTTCCCTTACTCCCCCACATAATGAAGTAGATACTGTACTGTGAGCACAATGAAAGAAACATAAGAGAACCAGCATTTCTTAGGTGTCCTCTTCTAAGCTGACCTTCTAGAAGAGCTGTAAAAGACAGCTAGACACCTTTGCTCAAACAGAATTTTTTCCTACTGGTTCAGCAGGAAACTGAGTTTTCAAAGTAATCAAAAAGTTTATTCCTGAGGCTGCTTTTTTTTCAGTAGAGTCCAGAATAGACAGCATTTTAATGGAGTGTATTGGAATTTCTATGGGGGTGGCAAGCCAAAACCAGGTATCTTTTACTGTTAGAAAAAGCCTTTGGGGTCTTTGGGTTGTTTTGGGCTGTGGGCTAAAAGACAACAATGACATGCTCAATTGAGTAATATCTTTAGACAGAGTTTATCACTTGTAGCGGAAAAACAGCTGAGTTTACGTTTGCAAATTTATATTTGCTTCATCTTTGAAAAATGTTTTAAGTGAAAACTTATGTTTTTATAAAATGTCTTTGATTGGTGAATGTATCTCATATGGTTTTTTTTCAAAGCCAAAGAGATTCTATTAGTAGTCACTTTAAGTATTTTCTAATACCCTAGGATGCTAAAATACCACTGTCAAGCCTGAAAAAAAATCCTGATCTATCATAGACACCTAAAAAAATGTTGTGGAAACATGAAAATATTTTTTCAGAACTCCAAAATAGCAGAGAAGTGAGTAGATCTTCAACATTTAGATTAAATACTTCACACTTACAAGATCACTTTTTGTATGATAAGGTTTTATATGACTCTTTTATAAGCTTCACACAGAGCTAAACCAAACATCAGATAAGTTATTTACTAGTAAATAATCCAAGTTGTAATGCTATCATTTAGTAAAGTTATTCAAGCAATTTCAGGTATTCAAAGTATTCCAGATGGGTTTTAAACAAAATGAATACTTGGAAGAATAGCCTAAGACTGTCCTGAAGAGCAAGTTTCCTCCATTAATTCTCAGTTTGATGTGGATTATGGCCAGCAATGAATAAGAGCTTCCAATATCAGTTTTGGCTGGTCCACATACCATACTTCCCCTTGTTTAAACTAGTCATTTCTCTATGAGAAGAGAAATACCTTCTTGCTTTAGGTACAGTTTGAAGGATTTCAGTATTTGTTAAGAACTTAATATAAGGGATGAGAACTTCTAAAGGTTAAAATAAAATCATTAGAACATTTTAAATGAGTTTAGTAAAATCCTTTGTTATATTTTGAATAGTGCTCTTCATGTATTCTGATGAAAATCAAGCACAAATCCTGAGCTATTGTGTGCCCTAGCACAGCTTATACAGAAATTGGCAGAGAAGAGAAAGGATCAGTGCATTGGTGTCTTCTAACATTGCAAGTTGATGTCATCATTAGCAGGCATTAAAATACTATACTGAGTTGTCTTTCACTGTCATTAAGCAGTGCTTGCAAGAAGGTAGTTGGAAAAGAGATTACTTCCCTAAATAAAGTTGCCCTCAGTAGATAAGTAAGTCTTGAGTAGTGTGCTCATCTTTCCAATACCATCTTAATGATACCAGGCTCCTTCTGATATTTTACCTCTTGCAAAGCTAACTTCTTATTTCTGTAGAGAATAAAGTAAATTCCTGATCCATCTGGAGTTCATAGGCATGCTCATTACTAAAACTATCTATAAACTTCAGGTAAACAAAACTAAATAACACACATACATATCTATGCTGTATGATGCAGTCACATCTAAAATAAAATAAAAACTGTAATGTAGAGGCAGTGACAGGCCACTGACAAAACCTGAGCATGACACCAGAAGCACAACTGTTGTCTTCTGATTACCTCAATGTATATTTGCAATTCAGTATCCCGTAAGTGTTTGATAAATCTGAAGTTAAAACCAGGAATTGAAATAAAGCCATTACATACTACATTGTATACTTTACTTTTTGACATTATTTAAGAACCATACTGAAGAAAAAGCAAAATAATATTCCATCCTTATGACAGCTTCAATATTTGCCTTTTATCTGATGAAGGCAAGAACTAGTCATTTGCATTTTACAGGCCCCAGTGAAGACACATGTAACCCTCTCTATTAAAAATAGATTACACCTTTTATGTCTTCATGAAAGAATCATAGTGACATACATTAATTATATATAGTGTACATATTTACACAAGAAGAAATAAATGTGGACTGGCCCAATTCTCTATTAGTGTGAATCTATTTCCTTATGAGTAACCAAGAGATATGTTACTATCCTGCTTTAGGCGTACTCACCACCACATTCATTCTTTGAAGACTCAATATATTTCTGACGTGTATGTTCACACTCTTAAGGTCTATTATTAAGTTGGACAGTGGCATGTAAAAGGTAAAAGAAGAGAGTCAGGAGAGCAGAGAATGTCCTTTCATTTGTCCCACTTCCAAGATTAACAAGAAGCACGAATTAATGTCATTACACTGTTTCATATTCTTGCTCAGGCTTTCATTTTAACTCCTAAATGTCCCAGTTTCCTCCCTGCATTTGTAATGAATGGGATCAGGTCCTGGACTTCAGGAACACATACCTCTGGCATATAGCAGAGTTGCTCTGCATGAATCTCCTGTCTCCTGCTCTACTTCGTGTGAGCGGTGGTGGGTCCTAACAAGTAACTTCCAAGAAAGCCTCAGAGTTATGGCATATGAGAAAAACACATTAGAACAAGCTCTACAGAATAGAAAAGATAAATCAAAGGCAAAAAGAGGACGAGACAAGGTCAATGAACACAGCCTTATGTTCTGACATTCCTTTCTTTTAATAACACAGGGACAAAGGCTGGTGTTCTGCACTGGGATTCACCTCATTTAGCTTCAGTCATCTAAAAGTCAAGTGTTGAACTAGACCTCATTTTTAGAGCATCCAGCATAGCTGAAAGCAGTGACCCTCTTCTCCATAGGATAATTTGACCCCTTATAAAAGGTCTGGGTTTAGGTGGCATCTGGAATAATGTTTCCTCTATTAGCCATAGAGGGAACCAAAGCGAATAGTGTATTTTAGATAATTAACTTATGAGAATATAGTGCATTTCCACTAAAAAAAAACCTCCTTTAGAAGTACCAGTACAACTTTTCTTGAGAAAATCTGTAATATTTTGTCCAGCTGTTGCTATTATGCAGTTCTGTAACCACATAACATGCATACCATGAAAGTACAGGGCTCCTTTATAGAGTAGTATGTTATTCCTCCCCATAAGTAGCTGACAGTTCTGTAGGTGATGCGATTTTTATCAATGATACTATTGCATTCTTTTAACAGAAATTAATTTCCATGCACTTTTGCTTGGAAATTGTTGTTCACTAGAAAACAAAGTTATTCTCCACAGAAATGACTCAACATGTTTAATATCTTCTAGTTTACCCAGACAGCTGGTACCATTCAACGTAATGTTTCGAACAGTCTGACCAGTCGCTGTAAATGCTGTCCAAGCGAAAGCAGTGAGGACAGAGAGGGGAGGTATCCACAAATCAGAAAATAACCGTAATGCATGTTAATGTAACCCTTGAATGTTAATGCAAGAAACATGTGGAGTGCCTATAATTTTGAGTTAAAAGGGGATCACATATAGGGTAAATCCCAAGCAATGTAAAGGAATCAAAAAGGAAGAACTTATCTGACATTTCTGAGAAAGTCTCTTTTATGGGAAAGTCTCTTAGTCTCTAATTCTTTTCTTTCTGGCCGCTCTATTTCCCTTCCCTCAGCCCTGCCAAATCTTCCAATTATTGTTATCATTTCCCATGTTTGCAAATGGATAAGTGGAGAGTTCTGCCTCTCCAAAATCCCCCTGAATCAGTTGGCTGCCTCCTCTCCCCCTCCACCATGTACAATGTCCTGGTGACAGGTGGTTGCTGGTTTCTGTAATTCTGGGTACAGCTCCAGTCAGACTCAGTGGCCTGTAAAAATATATAAATAAATAAAATAAAAAGAAAGAAAAAAAATTAGAGCTTATGAAGAGAAAAGGCTCTGGCTCTGAAAGTGCTGAGACAGGCTGGTACAGGGACTCGGTACAAAAGGCATTCAGCACAAAAAGCCAAACCCAAATGAAAAGAGCTGTTGCCAGGATCATCACAAGGTCCTCTGCCGCACAGATGTCTCCTGAACTAAGCTGAAACTGATGAGTCTTTTATGCTCACCCTCCCACCCCTTCCCGCTCCCTTTTAGACACCCACAGCAAGACTCAGTGGCCTGACTCCGTTAATATTGCTGCTGCAAGGGACACAGTGCATGTGATAGGCATCTGACGCTCAAGAGAATAAAGTTCAGAATGGACTGACTGGCAGATTTTTTTTTTCTTTGTACTGGTCACAGCAATCAACTGAATAGTAACTTTATAGGAATGGAAAGTAGTTGGGTGCTTCATGGTAGGAGAAAACACCTTAGGAGCACCATTTCAACATGCCAGCTGTTTTTAGTAATTTCAGGCGGGACTCACCAGCAAAAGTGGCCCTCTGTGATGTAGTACTTAAATATTCTGTGTTTTAGTGCCTTACTTGCATCATTTTGCCATCTTCCAGTTAACTAGAAGTGGGATCGTTAACTCTGCAGCCTGTGATCTACAGAGGCATTTTACACATTTGCCTTGTCCTACACGTGTCAGTTTATTACACCTTGCCTTCCATGTATTATAAAATGGATTTATAAATTATTAAGAAGTTGTGAGCTTGCAGTGTACTATATTTCAAAGAGTTCAGCACCTAAAAGCCCTTTGCTCTCCAAGGCTCAACTGACATTTATTTTTCAGTAAGACTAAAGCTCACACTTATTTTCATTGTCTTAATATTAAATGGGGGCCTTACATTTTGCTGTGTGAGTGTGGCTATCAAACACCTGCTAATTTCTCTAAAAGTAGCAAGCATAGAAGCCAATTGAGGGTGATGGAAACTCTGCACTTGGCACCTTATGATCTTTGGCTATTGACTAGAGAAGTAAGTAAAAGAAAGCTGCCTCTGGTTACTGCAGGTGCTGCAGTTTGCTGAAGAACAACTTCCAAGAAACGTTGAACAGGCGAAACATAAAGATTCCATTGTTTATATATTATAATGGAAAGCCTGCAGGGTTTTTACTTTAACCATCTGTCTTCCAACTTCGATATAAAAATTCTACTCTCTAATAAATGCTCAGCGCATTAAGACCCATACCTCCCTGGAAACAAACCAAATTCAA
>JAWLRI010000010.1:407460-420943 GCA_034781795.1 Crypturellus tataupa | reverse complement strand
CGATATAAAAATTCTACTCTCTAATAAATGCTCAGCGCATTAAGACCCATACCTCCCTGGAAACAAACCAAATTCAAGTGAAAAGCGTGCCTCTCCAAAAACCCTTTTGTATGACTACAATCGTTTAACTTAGAACTTGGAAAGTGGAAGGTCTAGTCACTAATCTACTGACTCCATCACAGAAGAGGGAATTTAATTTAGGAACCACTGGCTCCAGCACTGTGTTCACTTTTATCGACTTGAAGAAATTTATGTGACAATCATTTTTATCAGCATGTCTATTCTGTTTTTTGAGCCAAATGGCACATCAGCCACAGAAAAGATGTGCTTTACTAGCTAATAGGCTGGCTGGCTCTTTTTGGCTGGACTACTCTTCATTTTATCTTCAGAGGATGATGAGACCTATAAATCAGTGTCCACATGTAAAGGTGGCATGCTGTTTACACAGCAGGCTTATATTATCATAGTAATCATATATGGGTAATAAATAAAACTGTAGCTACAAATTAAAGATTTATTCCATTCAAGGAGGTTATCTTTTCTCAAAATGTTAACAAGAGCCAAAGATAATATGCTGAACTCTCTTGTAAACTATACCAGAGCATTCAGACTTGACAAAGGTAAACATGAAAATGAAAAGGAAGTGTCTGTCTATTGTACCTGAAGAGCCACGCTGGGCAGTTTAAAGCTCGGTATAGTCGCTGACCTGGCTGTATACATGTACATTGCCTCCAATAAAGCTGTGCAACTTTGCAAATGCAAACTGTCTTTGCAGACAGGGCTATTGTGGTACTTAAGGAAAGATCCTGTGACATTTGTCCACCCAGCACTGGTGCAGGAGTTGGCTGTGAGGGCAGGCAGAAATCCTGGAGGCAGCTAAACAACCCAACCAATGAACTTGGCCCGCTGCAAAGTGAAGGGCAGAGCCAGATTCTCCCCACAGGCTTTCTCCAAAGTTTTCCTCTAAATTCGAGTGGGTGGTGAGTTTAGTTTGGTGTGGTCTGAGCTCATACTTGATACATGATGCAAAAGTAGGCACTGTGTCCTCTATCACTCATTTTTGGGAACTCCCTTGCTGGCTTTGTAGGTTGAACATTTGCAAAAAGAGCTTAATGCAAAAGACAAACTGAGAGTTTAGGCTTAGAATATGGCTACTTATCTTCTACTTCCTACTCTAGCATTGGTTTCACTGGGTAAAATTCACAGGATTTCCCTCAAGAGAGCAAAACTGTCCTTTTACAAAGAGTATTTTACAAGCTATATATTAAAAAATTAATTGACAAGCACAGTGGAGTGTAGCAGATCAGCAAATAAAATAATGTGCTAACTCCATACTTTGTCCTCCAGACACAAAAATCTTGAGGTTTTGGCCCATCTGCTTTTTTATTTTTGACCACTGCAACACAAACTCCAGTAAAGACAGTAGCTTCCTATTTGCACGTTATTATTGTTTAGATTTCTCCTGTGCAAACAATGACTTAAGACAGCGGGCCAAATTTATCCCTGGATTAACTCCACTGACGTCAATGTAATTACACTAGGAATTAATTTACCTCACTGATATCATTGCTGGATCCTATATCTACTTCCAAAATGTAATTAAAATCCAATTTCCTCAATCTTTTATTTTGGAGATAGGCAGCTTGAGTCTTTTTTCAAAGACACTGGGATAACAAAAAGTAACTATTTCATGTCATTGGTGTCCCCATCATCAAAACAGAGAGAAAAGTTAAGTTTTGGGGCTTCATATTGTTTAAATGGCAGCCACTTGTTTGTTAGTACTGCAATGTAAGCCCAGATTACTAGATTTGACATCTTAGTTTACTGCCCTTTACTTTGTTTAAGCAGTTTTTGGTTCACCTGACCAGAGAAAATACAGCAACTTAACTGATTTCGCTGTGAATTTACTGAGTGGATCTCTGCACTATATATCAGTTGTATTGTAATGCCATTACTTGGAGAATATTGACTTTCTGCATGCCATTATGAAGGGTTACTGAGTCAGACACTATTGAGTAAATGTTTACTATGTTAGATGCTAACAGAGACTCTGTTAATCAATGAAAAATGTGTCCCAGCTCTCATTCCAGGGGCAGGTACAGGTTAGCTATCACAGAATCACACAATGTCCTTCTTATAAGCCCTTTTAAAAGAGTGTCATGTTTCACAGACTCACAGAATGGTTGAGGTTGGAAAAGATCCTTGGAGACCATCTAGTCCAACCCCCTGCATAAGCAGGGACACCCAGAGTACGTGGCACAGGGTGGCATCCGGGCAGGTTTGGAAGATCTCCAGAGAAGGAGCCTCCACAGCCTCTCTGGGCAGCCTGTTCCAGTGCTCCTTACATGGAGATGGAACTTCTTGCTTTTCAACTCGTACCCAATATCCCTTGTCCTATCACTGGCCACCGCCAGGAAGAGTTGGCCCCATCCTCCCTACATTCTCCCCTAACGTACTTATACATATTGACCAGATCCCCTCTCAGTCTTCTCTAGCATAAACAAGTGCAGCTCACTTCTTAGTCTTTCAATGCAGGAGTTTCTGTGTCAAACACTATAACTTGTTCATACCCCTATATATATATATATATATATGTATCATTAATAAACTTGCAAAATAATACAGAAAGGAGGATCAAACAAAATATTTTTAAAAGAAGATCGTAAAGACAAAGAATAATTTTCCATTTGTTAGAGGAGTACTCAGATCCACATATCCATTCTTGATGGAATCTATGCTGAACTACAGCAAAATGATAGAGTGCTTAATGCTAGTAGAAGGCAGGACAGAGATTTGTTTTTTCAGTCACTTTGTGGAAGGTTTTTTGTTTGTTTGTCGAAAGATCAAACATAATAAAACTGTTTTTCTTCATATAGGTGTTCTATATCTTGTTGCCTCTGGGTATGCACTTAATAAATGTAACAATCAAAAGAGCAAATGCTGCAAATTATAAAAAAAGGTGCAAGACTGACTCTGTGATTATCAGGAAAAGATAGCACGGAGTAGGGGTGAAAATAAGGATAAAGTGTTAGGAATTTCTACAAAATCAAAATATTCTGGCAGGTGCAGTTCACACCTCATGTACCGAAAACACACCAACTCTGCAAGGCACAGCTGCATTTACCAATTTAAATTTCTTCATGGTACATGGTTGTTTACCTATGCTCAAAAAGACCTTGTCATTTTTAGGCTTTGTCAGTCTTAGCGGTTCTGCAGTTTTGCCTTTCAGCTTTATTCATGAGTCTTTTATGAATGTGGCAAAGGAAGTTTCCTGCTGTAAGAAGCCAAAAAAAAATCCATAATCACAAAAATCTTTTTCAGGTGGGTCCATCCTCTGGCTCAGTATGGCCACAGATAAGGGAAAAGATGTTGAAGCACAGTGGAGCAATCCCACTGAATGTAATTTTCTTTCTACATGACATGACTATTTTGTGGGCATCACTTCAGATTTTAGAAAAATCGTCTTCCTTCCCTTCTCCCCCAACTCTTTAAGCTTTAAACATGCTTCACATGGAGAAGCATGCCTGGCATTAGGCCTAAGTGGAACACAAAAAAATTTATATAAAGTTTTGCCTAGAACAATGTCACAGAAAGAACTCTACTTAATCATGACAGATACTAGAATAGAAACAAAATTTCTTGGCCTGTTTGTTTATGGAGGTCACTCTAGGTCTCTGGCTAAAATTCCGTCACAATTTGCTGATGGTGTGGCTGACCTACTGGGAAAAGTGTTCTGAATAAAGGTGAGTTTTAGCATTGATGAGATTTTTCAATGCCTTCCTTTGTTGTATAAGCTAAAAATTACCTGGAAATATAATACAGGATTAGATCCACTTTCTTCAACAGACAGACTCTTAACCCATGAACAATTCTCTAAAAATCAAGAGTTGCCCCTGTTTGGTGAGAAAAAAATAACCTCTCCGGGCTTATCAGTAGTAACATTGTGCCAATTCTCTTTCCAATTCTTTACTGAAAAGCTTATAAAATAGGGAGGGAGACTTTTGGAGGCATCTACCTCCTGTGGGGTTTCAATGGATGCCGGATGCCTAAATAACTTTTTGTGTTTTTAGGAAAAAAAAACACAAATCCTAGTCTAATTCAGGGAGGTCATTCTTTTGAGAGGCTCAATGAAAAGACTGCTGGAGCATACCAAGAAGGTAATAAATTTGGAAACTAGTTTACTTATCCTGAGCAGCAGGAGCAAATTGCTTCACTTGAAGACAGAAAGCTCCAGGAAGTGACCAGGGCAATCTCAAAAGCATTAGCAGATGATTTGATCTTTTACACCATAAATGTGCCATGAAAGAAGGGTAACACTTTTTATCAGCACTTGAATTTAAGGCAGATTTTAGACCATTTTGTCATCTTATTATACATGATATGCACACCCATGTGTTGTAGGGATACCAAACCAATTAAGAGCTGTATAGACACAAAATCAACAGACAGACCCAAATATCTTACAGTCAATGCTTCTACACATTTTAGTACTAAATCTGGTCATTCAAAGTTCAGCAACACCATTCAAAGTTCAGCAACAATTATTCAGTGCTAAGAATGTGCAAAACTATGGTTTTAATCTATGTTCTAGACTATGGTCTATAACATATTGGTCAAATGTGTGCAAGCTGAGGTAGTTTTTGAAAGAGCACATTAGAATTTAGCAAATTTTGCCCAGTAATTATATGCCTCTTAATGAGATGCATGGATATGTTCCACTTTAACTATATTTGACATTTGTTGAGTGTTTTGGGGATAATGGCGACAGAGAGAGAGGCAGAATGGTTAGGGTCATTGCTTCAGGGCAGCTCCGATGTATGTTATTTCTTTGATCACATATTTATGCTTTGAGAGAACATAAAGGAGTCTATTCTCCATTTGATATACATATCTAAGTGACACCGATGCTACAAGACTCAGATTACCAGTTAAAAGTTTCCACCATGGTCCTTTTCCTAGCTTATGTTAATTAGCTTGGTTGTTGTATAAGACTACTTCGTTACAATCACTTAAAACACACCAATCTCCCATATCCTTCTGTGGGAGTTCTGCCTTCTGCCAGTGTTTTGCCTGAGGAGTCACAGCAGGGTTTTTCCTTCTTCGTCTTCTACAGAGAGTACATCACCTCCACTTCATTTTTAAATCAACCCAGGCTTTTTGGCAATGTGAGCAGTAAGGCTATGTAAGGCAGAGTCTCTATTAACATTTTGATTCAGTAATCCAGATTCTTACTATGGTCAATAGTCTGAGAAGGTTTCTGAAGTGCTAAACCAGGAAGAAATACCACTGACCTGTAAACAAAATGAAAGGCACAGGGAATCTCACAATTTTCCTAATAGACTTTACCTTATATACTAATTCAACAGAACATTATATTATTCACGCAACTAAAAAGCCAACATTTCTCTCAAAATGCTGGACTGTGGAAGGCACGGATCAATGCACGTTTTCACCCTCTGCCACATCAGGACAGGAATTAACAGTGTTAGCAGAGGTACAGTTTATGACTGAAGGTTTTTTAGATTTGTGATGGACACACACACACGTCACACATACAAATGCAACATACATGTTATAGCAGCATTAAATTCACCTGTCTGGTTTCCAGGTTCATTTCAACCTTTTGCACTCATGTTTGCCCTCTGGGTGCTATTTCCTGACCCAGCTCAATTAAAGGACAAATTCATCCCAGTGCATGTCCTAGGGGCTCTAATGAAGTCAGCTGTCAAACTCCCGTCAGGCAGCTGCCTGGTTGCTGCATCTGATGGCCACTTGTCAGCTGCTTCGCCCAGTCAAACCCAGACAAAGGCCTCTTTGATAGCCTCCCTCATTTCTCCAATCAATCTACACCTTTTCCTGCTGGACTTCAACATCTGCTTTGGTGTAATTTGATTTCATATTCAGTGCAGCCTGACCCCATTGATAAATTAAATCTATCTGAACCTGATATCCTCATGCCACCATGGGGTAAATGACTTGCTGTTTAATTCTGGCCTTTGCCAGACGCGACATGGTATCAATACTGCCTTTTTTTTTTTTTTTTTGGAGTGGGGGCGGGGGATGTCATTGCTTGAATAACTTAGGCTCCAGATCACAATTAGGCTGGGGAAGGAGAGGAGAGCTTCTTCAGCAGTACATACAAAAAAAGTAAATCAGGACCTACTTCTAAGGTTATTTTCCATAATCATCAGTTTTTCTAATAATTATGTTTGATTGGTCTGCCTTCTAAATGCCACAGAAGAAAAATCCAGCACTAAAAGAAAATTAATGTATGAAATGTATAACTTTTTAATGAATTATTCTTAAGACTGAGAACTTAAGACTGCTCTCAGAGCAAACTGAATTGGAGGTCTCTTCTGCTGTGCACAGAATTTCTTTTAATAAGCAAAGAAAAGACAGCCACACACAGCAAAGAAGATGATTCCTGGAATTATATACACCTTATTTGATGAAATCATTACAACACTTTGAAATTAAAACAAATGCAATATTTATCCTACAGCATCTTCTTTGTGGATGGGAAAACTGAGAAACTGATAAAGTGCTGAAATTTACCTTTTTAGACATTATAGCATTTTTTTCCTCAAGCTCTTTCATCTTCTATAGAATCACAGAATCATTTACAATTCCTTCTCAAAGCACTCTGTAAACACTCTGATGTCTGCCCCTTCCACAAATACCTGACTTCTTCACCAAGAATTTGTTCAGTCTACCTTCTCTTCTTCATCTTCTCCCTCCTCTTTTCACAGGCCAGGGGAGGAAGAGGAAGGGGGAGCTCAGCTGAGATACTTACGCATTTGACAGGGGAAAAAAACCCTGGGAACCTTATTACCTCCTTTCAAAGGCAGACTATGAAATAAGAATTTCAGAAAAAGGAGTTAACTGATGCTCAGAGAAAAGGAAGGAGAAAAAAGGGGATGGGGAAAACAACTATTGGTAATGTGCTTCCTGCATTTGCAGCCAAGCACTCTTTAAGTTCTGGATCTTTGGATTTGAAGACTTCAGAGGCAAGAGGATAGCAGCCAGTTTTAGGTATAAATTCCCCTGACCTTGTACATATCCAATCAATGCAAAATTGCATTGAGAAATTAATTGTCACAATTTTATTTTAAAGAATGAGGCAGCCTCAAATCATGTAAGAAACTGCTACATTCACCTAAAGAATCCAGCTGTATCAGCTGAAACTGATGGGAAATATTAAGTAGATTGTGCTGATTCATCAAGCTGAGTCATCATCTCACCTGACCTAAAGGAAACCAGGAGTAGGAAACATAGCTGGTAAATATGTACATATGTATAACACACAAAGCTTTGTGATTTTTTTGATGGGAGCACAGAGAGAGTGGTGAGATATTCTCTCCTTTAAACCACCTGAAACATTCAGAAAAGAGCCTTACTATATATTTAGCAATATCCTGCTAACCTTTAAGATGCCCATATCAGAGGAAGCTAGGAGCTGGCACACCTGAGGCCCTTGTTGGATGCCTGGACTGTGATGCTACCAAGGGGAAGGCTCTCCAGAGTGCAAGTGTAAGATTATACCAGTGTTTTGGGCATGACTGTTTCCCAACACAGTCTTGAGATCTCCCGCTCATATCTACAAATATTCTGGAGGCAAACACTGTCCCATCCTTCTGGGTGGATGCACCGGGTGGCATCAGGCAGAACCACACAGCTCCTCAGAGGCCTCAGAGGCCGAGGGATGAAACTGCACTGAACGAGTACCCTCACCAAGGAATGAGCTAAATTCTCTTTAAGATGCGTGGAAACAAATAATAGGGCTAAAAGGGAAAAAAAACCTTTATATTACATAGAGAACGAGAATATCTGAAAAGATGCACCCATCCAGAGTGTAGTACTAAACAAACAGCTGGGATTCCCTTAAAAATGCTCAACGTCCTCCATTTCAAACCTTGCTTTACCTATCCTTTCTTGCTAACCATCTAGGACATTCGGGCTGTACAATCACACAAAGGTGATCCACTTGTCCATGATGTTTTTTTCTGGAGGTTCATCTTGAATGCAAAGTTATAAGACGGTAAAGGATGATTGAGAAGAATTCTCTGGTTTTTTTCCACTCCTTGCACATGCTGCATGCTTGCCCTCATAGTCCCCAGTGTAGCCTTCTCGTCTTTAGGCCTGTGTGCCAGATTCAGGCCCCGTAACATCTGCAGTGTGCTTTCTGAAGTGATGGCAGCCCTGCAATTTTAAACTTCAGCCTAGCCCTAACAGTTTAGCTTAGATTAATCTTTATTTTTTACTCAGATTGATGAAATGTAAACTTTTGTCCACTCTAGCTGAAGAGAAAATGTCAAAGTAATGGTGTATCCCTGAAGAAAAACACTCTTCTTTATTTATGTTGAGATCTAATTACTCAAAGACCTTTCTCAGCTGTTGTGTGCTCTACAGTGACTTTACAGCAGTTTGAAAATTGTAGTCACTTTTGAAGAAGCAAAAGACTCTGAAGTGAAATCTGGCTCTTTCAAGTACTGATACTGCTCAAGAGGCTGAATCCTTTACAAAACACAAAGTAATCAGTGAGTGCTATCAGGATTATTCTGTTTCAGAGAAATGCCAATAGAAGTGTTTAAAATTGGGCATCAAAGTGTCAAAACATGCACTTATTTGAATTAGAGTTAGACCTTACCTAAAGTGTTGTAAAGTGGGTTGAAATGTGCTGATGTAATACTCTAAAAGAAAAATGTTGTAATCTAAATTCAATCACATCATTGATTTTTTTTCTAGGTCCCTCTCCTATCCCATAAGCTCTAAAAATTTCAGACAGAAAGATGTAGAGAGCAAAACCAGGTTTATTTACCAAGTAGAGTGGTCTGAGGTCTTGACTTTTGTAGG
The DNA here is from genome assembly GCA_034781795.1 of Crypturellus tataupa. NCBI lineage: Eukaryota > Metazoa > Chordata > Aves > Tinamiformes > Tinamidae > Crypturellus > Crypturellus tataupa. The sequence goes on along the minus strand of JAWLRI010000010.1, from coordinate 412,090 downwards.
AACTCACCTGTGTTTTTTGAGAGAACTTGATATAACCTCATCCATGAATGCATCTGCATGCAGTCTGTGAGTTTCCTTAAAATAAGTAAATTACTCAGCCTTGGCTGAATCCCAGTAAAAAGATCTTAGAAATTGATGCGAAATGCTTGCAAGTACATCTGTCTTGTGCCCTCTCTCTCTGCTACTCCCTAATTGGTTTGAGCATTTGGGAAAGAAGATGCAGTTTAAAAGGCATATATTTGTGTGTGCCTTTAGAGACAAATCATTCTATATAAGCCTTAAATACGCTTATTTCAGCAATGAAGTGGATGAAAAAAAGTGCTTGCTTTATTTTGGGTGCAAATATAGTTTCTGTAAATCTGCTGCTCTTAGATAAGATTTAACAGCTGCCAGAACTGACAGACAATGGTACTTTCACCCTGGTTTATACAAATCTATAGCAGCTTTTTAAAACTGAGGTATCCTCTTCCAACTGTTGTATCAAGGGAGATAATGTTACAGTTTGCATGATTTTCAGCTCTTAGTTGTTCTAAGTTATGCTTGTTATGCTAAGTTATCTGCTTGTTCTTGGAGGGGTTGCAATGTGACAAAATTACTTAGAAAACAAGGGATGTGTCAATTTCTGTCCACAGGTACTTTCCCTAAAGCTCACTGACTTAAGGAGAGGTAATGGAATCCCTCCATTCTTCTATTTAAAGGAGAGAGAAAAAACAACAACAAAAACACACACACTTTTCAAGAGCTCATACACTTGCTTAAAAGCTCGTTAGGATGAGCATAGAAAATAGATATCAAGGTTAAGTATTATTCCTGAATTTCACAAGCTACTTATGCCCAATGTTTACTTGCAAGATGGCTTTGTTTTCTTCAGTTGAGTGTCCGAAAGACAGATGGTGAAGAGTAAATGTGTGTGAGAAAACTTTTACTTCTTTTCTAAGGAGAGAACCCAGACCCCAAGACCAGTCAACCACAACTACTTTAACAAGTGAGTGGATGAACCTACACAACCTAAGAGGAAATTAATGATAATCTCACGAAAATCTGTCCTTACTCAGTGAAGCTTACATATACTGCATCAATCTTATCCAACACAGTCTTAGGCATATGGTCATATCAGCAGAATTAAGCAAATGACTATGACTTAAAGACAAAGATACACTTATGAGTTCTTTTAATAAAGACGATTATCTGTTCTTACTGTAAAGATAAGCTTATTTCATACATGCTGATCCATGCACTTAGATGCTGTGTTAAGCACATGCCTAAACTAGACTAAAAGTGGGCTTCTTGGCATACTAGTCCATACTTCCTCAGGCTTAAAAAAAGAAAAAGATTGGCCACTTATTTTCAAAACACTGCAGAGGAAACAAACTCCTTCATTTGTGCTTTTCCCTGGGACACAGGGGAATCATCTTTCTATCTTTGCTACACTAAACCACTAGTTTTAAGTTTCATCCTTTTCATTGTTTCTTTAAGATAACCAGTATTTCCAAGGATTTCACTTGGCAACATCAACAATAGCATGGAACTAGCAAGATAAAGTGCTCTCCAAAGCCAAGCTCTTCCTCTGTTACTACATATGAAGTCATATACTTTATGATTGACTTGTCTTTACCCAATCAGCCCTTATCATTCCACCAAAACATCTCTAACTTAAATCTTCTTAGACAAAGAGTAGATGTAACTTATACCCTAAGTCTTGATGTAAGATTTACCAAATGAGCAGTGCTGAGATTAAAATTAAGGTTTAAGACCAAGTATCATGCTTCAATAGATCAGAAGAATTCAGACATACTATTACTTAGGATTATATGACATGACAATATTAATGAACAGCTAATTCATTTCCCGGTTGTTCACATTACAAGTACATTTGTTGCTGTGTTTCCTTACTGACTATTTTTTCCTTTCAAGAGGTGCATCTTGTATAACTCACCAAAAATATGATAACATAAATAGCTACAATTTTTTTTACTTAGTTCTTTTAACATTTAGCAGTTTGTATTTATTATCTAGAAACATTAGTCAAATCAATCTTTTAATCCAAACAGTACTCTTCCAGCACTTTGGCATACCCACTCAATATCAGTGTGCCATTTAAATAAAGTACAAAATTGATCCAACTTTGAAAAAAAAAAGCCACCAGACTTTTTTTCTGGTTGCTCCATTCTAAGTCAATGTAAAACTGCTGAGATCAGCATCCTGAGGATGCAAGCAAGGCACAGCCAAGGGAGAAGGCTAAAAGATAGCAGTGGTGGCTCTGCGCCATTTTTTCCTTTTATTTTGGGGGACAAGTAACGTAAAGGATATGTCAGTGACAGAAAAACTGGTGGTAGAATAAATGATGATGCTCTTAGAGCTTGAATATCAGCTAAGAAATAGACAATCAATGCTTGCCCTTTTTACTGAATCCTCTCAGATAACTGTAAACTTACATTTTAGGCTTGAACCTTGAGAAGACTGAAACACGAAGACATTTTTACCAGAGAGAAAAGGTATTTATGTAAGGAGCATAACAGACATCTTGCCCATCCTAATGAGTTAGTTCACTGAAATAGTCAAGCTACTTTTTACACATAGTTACAGAGAAAACCTACATATGAAAAATCTTCCTTTTTCTTAACAAGCAAGGTTCTCCCACTTCCCATGGCTAGTTTCCTACAGGTATGTACCCAGCTTCTAATGAGAAGAGAAAGTTTAAATGCAGGGGAAGGGACAAGAATTTGTTATAATTTACTGCATATATATCAGAATGGTTCGTTGAAGTCTCCCTATATATTGCAGGTAGACCAGGTGTATTTTGGACCTACTTTTATTTCCTTTATCCTCCAGTCTTCTACTAAAAGTACTTAAGGTCTGGCACATAGTGGTATCATATTACCAGAGTCATAATTATATATAAAAAAAAAGCCTCTCAGACTAAAGAAAGAGGTAGTCTTTGTAAAGAAAGGAGAAGTAAGACAGACAGTACATTTATGATATAGACCATTTTCTAAGTAAGTTTATTTGAAATCCATTTGGGAACAATTTATTTATTATTCAGTGTCATTCATCTACTCTTCTTGTAAACAGTTGCTGGGGTTTGGACTCTGATGTCGCAATCAGTCATACAGGTCACTGGGTCTAAGTAACCTAGCATCAAAGTTTCTGACATCCTATCAGTATTCTGAAACAGTATTTCCCTGTTGGTGGTATCTAATATTCCTGCTAAAAAAAATGAACTTTCTATAATTTACACAGAAAGAAAAGCCAAAATCACCAAATCAAGATGTCACCAATTTGATTTTTTTTTGCAACATTGAGTACTTGCTTTTAAAAGTGTTTTGCCACAGTGATCTGTTTTGATATAAACAAAATTTACCCAACTTACAAAGGACAACATTTACATCCTTTTCCATTTTCAAAATCCTTAAATTAAAATAAAAAATAAAATAAAATAAAATAAAATAAAATAAAATAAAATAAAATAAAAAACTCCAGTGGATTTATGGTCCACTGTAACAAGACCTAGAGTTTTCAGTCATAGCATACTATGATCAAACTGCTTACTGATAATGTTTACCAGAAAATAGAATATCATACAACAACAATTACAACAATATACAACGATTGACCAATGTTTATTGGTCAATTACCCAAATTATCCAAAAGTGGAAAATTATGTACAAGAGATATCTAAGAGTAACTGGTAACCACCATTAAGAACAACAACAACAAAATCTGAAAGGAGCGTTTTTTTTCATTCTCCCTCCACTTCCTTAAATCAGTCCCTCTGATTGAGCAAAGATAAAAGTTAATGGCTAGCTCTTGATTTCAATTCTTTTAATTAGGCAAAATTCTTACCCTTAAACCTGGATGCTAAAAGCATTCTACCAGATACACTTAAACAGGTCAGTGACGCTCAGCTAATAAGTTGTATGCTAAGCAGGGAGAGAAGAACAGGACAGAGATGGCGAAACCTGGTTGCCAGGGAGATGCCCCATCTCAAAATTGCCTGGAAAGGAGCATGTCAGGGCTTGGGACCAGACGGCTAAGTGAAGTCATTCTTCGTAGCCTCAGGCTTAACCGGGGTAGGATTCATAAGAGATTCAGCAGTTGTTGCTGTACAGGTTCATAGAAAGTACAATACACCAAGTTCATACTTGCCTGTAATGCCTCAGTTTGCTCAGTTCTGATTTTTAATAGCATTTTAGACAAATCTCACACTTACTGCTAGATGAAAGGCAATAGTTTTGGAGGCATGTTATATTTGCCCAGCCCCAGGAAATCTACCATGAGAGATGAGGCAACCCTAGGAATACTTGCTACAGAAACCTGCCTTGATTCATCTTTAAAGAAAGGAACATCTCAGCAAGTAAATATCATCTTGCCAGAATACAGACATTCAAGGTTTTCCTCAGTCTTCAGCTAACTGCTTCATTTTCACAGTGGTGAATTACTCAGTGGAATTGATGCTGACCATGATTACTTATACTCGTTTTAACTAAATATTTCCAGTTCCATGCCTTTGTATTACTCTCATGTCCACTCGTCTTTTTCCTCCTCTTCATACCCTGGCGAGGGAAGTCAAGAATAACAAGAAAAACTTTTTCAAATACATAAACAACAAAAGGAAGATTAGGGGAAACGT
>JAWLRI010000010.1:386877-407360 GCA_034781795.1 Crypturellus tataupa | reverse complement strand
GCAGGGGGGTTGGACTAGATGACCTCTGGAGGTCCCTTCCAACCTTAGGCATTCTATGATTCTATGATTCTATGATACTGAAAACTATTTAAGATTTCAAATCCTAGGAGAATAAAACACAGACATTATGTTGGTTAGCAATAAATGTTTCGCATAAAGAATTTTTCAAAGCTTCAGAAAGTATCAGTTATATAAGATCAACAAAAAAGGAGTACATGAGCTAACATACATAGAGAAGTAGGATGCAAATTCATTACGGACAGAGAGAAGCACATATGCACACCCATATTATTGTATTTTATGAATACTTTCATAGTCTGTAGTCTCAAGCAATTTGAACTCTCTAGTAAAATCAGATTTGAGAGGGGGACCAAACAGGAAGTTTATTAAAAAGAGTTTTGATGAAGAAAAATAATTTACTTGAAAATACGTATCAAGTCTAGAGTATGGCTCTTACTAAGATAAGGGTAACATCCATCAAGGTAACTGCAACATTTTTCTATGACATTTTAAACAAGATATTTCATGCCAAAAACAAGGTTTATTTGTAAAAGCCTTGATTTTTCATTTTAAAAACATTAATTCATTTTAAAAACTTATAGAAACGTGATTACCAAAAGGTTAATGAAAACTGGAAGAAATATTTTGTTTCAACACAAGAAGCTTTGGAAACAATGGGGCCACAAGGTCCACTCATTACTCTTCTAATGAAGGCAAAGACTGGTGCAACATGTTCATTCCTCCTATGCTGCTCATAGCTCTGGATAACATAATTCGTTCCTGGATTTTAGAGAAGAGCCTCCCCTGTTGCTCTCTTTCCTCACTCTTGGAACCCATGCCTCATCCTATGCTGTTGCAAGTCTCTCAGCACATAAATACAAGGGAGAATGTTCGGTTTGACCATTCACATCTCTGACATGAAGGGAACTTCCACTAGAAGGAGAAAAACTATTAATGTCATTTAGATTTTGGAGATAAGAGGACCAGAAGAAGATATCCATTTTCACAAAGACAAGTCCTATCTTTTTCCAGTTCTAACACGAATCAGTCAAAAATGCTATTGCAAGCTCTTTTTTTCCTTTTTTGGGGGGAGTAGGGATGAGGCAGGGGTGCGGAGGAAGGGGGGAAGTGTGGAAATGGGGAATAAGGTTTTCTCTTACCTTTTTCTCCTCCTCTTCTGCTGCCGTCTCTGCTTCTGGCTACATCTTTGTTCAGACAGCTCCAAAAGCAAGAAACATCCCACTTAGCTCACTTATTTTTGCATTCAACCTTTTATGAAAAACTGCTATCCACATAGCTCAGCATCTGACAGAGCTTGTGTTTCAGATGGTGCTTCCTATTGTTTCAGATATCTTATTCTAAAAGGAGCTTAATTGCTTCTTCTATTTATTTGAACAAAAAGTAGCATCCCATCTGCATACCAGATGCAACAGGATTGAACTCAACTTTTCAACAATATTTTGAATGATCTGCTTATTTTCTGGTAGCTGATAGACTATAACAGCAAGCTCAATTTCTAGGAAGATAAATGAAATAACGCAATTGCACAAGCCATGCACAAAAGGAGAAAAGTGAGCTGGATCCATCCTTAAGCTAAACACAAATTCAAGACCTAATTAATTATATCAGTTTCCTGATGTAAGCATTTCCCTGATGCTCTTAACTTGATTCTAAGCAAAACAACATTTTTGAAGAATCATTACAGCCCTGGAAGTTCTGAATAATCATTCTTAAAGAAGTTGTCTGTCTTTTCATGCATGGGTTGCATCATATTATAGAATGACCAATGAATATTGCCTTTTGGAAATAGAAATGGGTGGGAAAAAAAATTCCAAACTCTTTCAAAAATGGATTATAAGAAGTATACCTTTTCTGCTTTGGCATATAATAAGACGTTTTTATCAAGTGAACTAGAGAAATTTATCTACTTTGTAAACCTTGGGGGACAAAGTTCTTCTCTATGAAGAATCCAAATCTCTTAGATACAGCTTGGGCATAGTACATGTATTTTAGTATTCCTTGCCTGAGCTGAGTGATACAACAGATAAGTCACTCTGCAGCTAAAAAAAGCCCTTTCCAAATAAAAATTTTAATCAAAACTATAAGATTATGATGACATTTTCAGTCTTGATGGCATGGCATTTTCTAAGGAAAATGTCATCTTAACACATTCTGCTTGGGGTTTCACATCTCTCATAGTTCAGACTATAACATAAAAGTACTTAAGCTATTTGTTATGAAACTGAGCTTACAGTATATAGTCAGAATTGTGCTTTTTTTTTTTCCCTGAAGAGGCGGTCACCCTGATGTCTGTCAATAAGGGCATTAGGAGCTGACCTATTCCTCTGAAGCATGGAGGAGAGAAAGAAGTAAAAATAAGAAAAAATAAATCCAGACAGGTTCAACATTGTTTAACATTGTCGTTACTAATCCTGGATGATAGGACTCAATGTACCCTCAGCGAGTTCACAGGCACCGTGGAGCTAGGAGCGGTGGCTGACACACGAGAGCAGATGCACTGCCGCTCAGGCCTCAACAGTCTGGAGAAACAGGCAGAGAAGAAGCCTATGAAGTTCAGCAAAGAGAAATACAAAATCCTGCACTTGGGAGAAAATAACCCAAAGTGCCAACACACACAGGGGATTTGAATCCCCTGAATGTAGGCCAGCAGTGCATCCTCATAGCAAAGGCAGTTTGCTGGGCTGTATTAGGCAGAGCATTGGCAGGACAAGGGAGGTGATCCTTCCCCGATGAAACATCTGGAGTGCCGGATCTGGTGCTGGGTTCCTCAGTCTGAGACATGGACTTCCTGAAGCAAATCCAGTGCAGGGTCACAAAAATGATTAGGAACTGGAGCATCTCTCATACAATGAGAGGTTGAATCAGTTGGGACTCTTCTGCCTGGAGGTACAAAAGGCTCAGAGAGGAACTGACACCTACAAATACCTGATGGGAGAATATACAGATGGCTGAGCCAAATTCTTCTCTGGACAAGAAGCGGTGGACACAAACTAGAATACAAGAAATTTCATTTAAATTTAAGGAGAAAAAAAATACTGTAAGGATGATTGAACACTGGAACAGGTTGCCCAGGAAAGCAGTGGAGTCTCTCTTCTTAGAGATATTCGAAATGCAGCTGGACATAGTTCCAGGCAATCTGCTCTAGCTGACGCTGCTATGAGCAAAGAGTTGGATGAGATGATCTGCCGAGATCCTTGCCAACCTCAGCCACTGAGATTAGCTTCCTGCCTAACTTTTTCTTGCACCTTTCCACATCTTGGGAGGCTTTCCAGCTTCTGGAGAGATGCTTTTAGTAAAAGGGATCATATGCAGACACACAAGACACTTCTGTTGTTTGATATACTAAGAACTCTTTGAATCTGGTTTCCAGGCCAGTATCATTGCAAAGTACAATATTTAAAGCTAGAAATATAGATTTACTTATTGCCACAGCACATTTCAGATGTAGTTTTTAATTTAAGTGGAACAAATTCCCTCCTTCCCCATCCTGACTGATACTAAAAGCAGATGGAAAGTAGGAAATTATACATTCAGGCTAGCCCTGACTTTGCCTCACTGAGGCCAGTCATAGTCAATTTTGGAAGTGCTCTTAATGCCTTTTTCCATCGTTATGAGAATGAGCTAATCACTATTTCCGGATGCAATATTCTTTCCTCTCCTCCCACTCAAATTAAGGCTTTTCTTTTTTTCTCCCCCCCAAATAGTGAAAGTTCAAGCTTACTCTTTCACTACTCCATCTTAAAATGTGAACATTTCCAAGTCTCAAAAGGTGCAAAGAACTTTGGGATGGAGGCGAATGGAGATCAGATCTTTCACCTGTATGCAAATCAGGTAGCAGTCTTGCAACGCAAAACAACATCTGCTGGGTGAGCTATTTATTTTTGCCATCTAACAACACTAGATCTGTCCGTACAGACAAAGAACCTTTCTCATCCTCATGATCAGATTGTATGGCAGTTGAACTTGCACTAAAAAGTTGTTAATTAGATTAAACAAAATAAGTTGAGTCAGAGTATGTAGTGCACTCGTTTATCACCCACATGCACAGAAAAGGTGTTCCAAGCTGTTACAGAACACATTGCAAAGTGATGATTAACTCCAATGTCAAAACCTTGACAGATGCTTACTGAGCACCTGATTTGGGGGCAGCAGCAATTGTCTGTTGGAACTTAAATTCCTTAGCCTGGATCTTACTCAAAAGACCTCATAAAATTAATTTCTCAAATATAACATGCCTCATTATTATTTCTTTATACAAACCATAAATCCAGAGGCAGCAGTACAGGTCACTGTGCTGTTTGTTGGCAGTATTTAGTAGGACTCTGTAAGCTTCATTAAATGTTTTGAATAGTTATATTTTAATGTCTGACTGCATATTCTGAATACCCAATGGCTCCAATGTATTTTTTAACTGTAATGCTAAATTCATTAAGAACATCAGCTATATAGGTCATCTTGCACACTTGAAGAAAAAAAGTGAGGACCCATATTTTTTTTCCGACAAGGTGTTAATATAGAAACTACAAAAGCAAGGACAGTAACCCCCTAAACCAGAAGTAATTAGTCAGCAAACAAATACAGCCTCATTAAAGACACTGCGCTTCCATGTGACTTTATCACCTTGTAAATCTCATTTTGCAGTGCCAGGACAGAGGAAGCTTGGGGCTTGCTTTCGTTCAAGAGCTCAAATGCTTCCTTGTTAAGTCTCCATCAGTTTGAATACAATTATACAAGAAGAGAAACAGATCCAGCAGTACCATTAATTCTTCTCCCCCTTCTCAGTGCTTAAAAGTAATTTTCCTTTCTCTGACGCTGACCTCGATGATAACCTCTCCAGACCCTTTGCACAGTTCCCTGTGTGACACACTGAGCAAGACTGGGGACAGACTAGCGAGCAGAACTGCTCCAGCCCAATTTTCTTAGAAACACTCCAACAGCCACAGGGTTACTGAATCATGTACCAGTTTGTCCCCTCCACCTTTTACTTTTTCCTCTAATGCTTTTAGCACAAAGCTTGCCATAGCACACACTGAGTTTTTGCTGTATCTACTTCTAATGCAAGTCCCCCAATCATTCACAGAGTTTAGGATACAACTGCACTATGGCAAGTGACAGCTAGGTATGGACTGTTGTTATCAATAAGTATTAGCAAGGTTTTCTGAAGGGCAAATGGGTAGAAATCAGGAAGCATGGAGAATAATTCATGTAGGGCAGTATCTCTTGCACATTTTTTCAAAAAGCAAATCAGAATTATCCAGATAATCCAAACATAAATTGGGTTTATGGAATCACAGTAAAAAGGGAACACAACTAGGATTTTTAAAGTACATAATATTACACAAGTATTTGAATTGAGAGAGACTGAAGGAAAAAGTGTGCTTAAAAAAAAAGAAAAAGAGTTCATGGCTTAACCAGCAGCTCTGATTCACAGTCCCGTATCTGATTAACTAAACGGATTTTCTTAAACATGTTTAGGTGCCAAAAAGTAAATAACCCTCTGTACATTTTTTTTTAATTTTAAGGTTTTGTTTTTTTTTTTTTTTTTTTTTTTTTTTTTCAGCCCAGGATAATTATATCTAGAAGAGAACTTTTAAATCCAACTGAGTAAATATATATGTGTAATGTACCATTAGAGTATACTCCATTGCATAATAGCATAATGCAGTTTTTGAAATGGATCTGTAGAAAGGATTCATTAAGATAAAGTTCCAGCATCCCACCTGAGGCCAATAAAAATTCTGTGCAAACCTCTTCAAATTAAATTTTCTTCTTGAACATATCCTGTCTAATTATGTTTAGTATTATCCTCCTTAAGGAATTCTGAGTCATCAGTGCTATTAAGGGAGGGAAAAGGAAAACCAGATGCTATGGACCGGATACCCAGCTGGTAAGAAATCAGTATAGTTTCACAGAAGCCAAAGAGTTACAGTGATTTATATCAGCTAAAGGCTTGGTATATACATAAGAACACACATGTGGACAGATTTACAGAGAATTATATAAATATCAAAAGTTACACCAGCAGAAATGCAAGTCTGGAGTTACACCACCGGAGAATTTGACCGAAAAGCTCTAATAAGCTGAAGTTTATAAAAGAGTCACAGCTGTGTTGAGATTTCTTGTCTTTCACTCTCTAGAACCGAAAATAAATGTAAGAAACAGAAGTGCTCTAATTAGACATTTGGCTTTAAAAACCCAGAAAATAGCCAGCTAACGTTTAAGCACTTTTTTGTTCTTGGAGTTGGACTAACAAAGATATCATAATTACAATCATACTACATGCAGATGAAGTGCACAACGTATAGTGATAAATTAAGTTTAAGGATTTAATTCAGCCCCCCATAAGCTATTTTAATTACAGCCTTTAACAAATACAAGGGTATTTTTATTGTAAGCCATTCAATAAGTATCAATTTAGACTGAGACTTCCAAATGCATCTAAACAAGCTGCACACTGAACATGAAAATTCTGGGCAGGGCCCAAGCTGTTCCAGTCCACAGAAACACATACATTATCATTACCCTACATCCCTACAGGTGCCTACAACATGGACCAGGTAGTATTTGGGATACTTCTGCATGCACTTTATCTCAGTTATCGTCAGCAAATTCCTTTGTCCTACAAGCTGTTGCCACCCTCAGCTCTCTCCGCCCATTTTATCTGCAATACCTCTGGGTCTCATCTCTTTTTGCCACCCTGCTCACTGAAGCCTGTGTCCTAAAATACTCAGGGTGTTGAGGAAAAATGACAGCAGCATCCCTCAGCTTTAGAGGGCTTGAGGGAGATGTGCCACGTGTTTAGGTGCATCCTTCTATTCTCCTTCATACACAAATCTTCCCCTGGCCTGCTATCTCTGCTCGGTCACCTCCTCATCATGCAACAGCCACTGTTCTTAGCTAAAAGTGGGAAAAGAAAACAAGCACACTTCTGTGCCCAACATGTCCAGCACAGCAGGCTCACAAATCTGCCACTGTGCAAGGTCCATGCATGGGAGACCACACTACATCCAGTTTTTCCCAGTTTGCTTTCCATCTTCTGCAGAAGATTACATCCTTCCCAAGACTTTTAACTCGGGACTGTGGCCTCTATCTCTTGAAAGCTGACTTGAGCCTCTTCAGAAATTGCAGCAAAATGCCTCTTTTTATTTGAGTCTTGCAATCTGAACACTACCCTCTTAGACAGAGGGTATCTTAAAAGCAAAACCAAGAGAAGCAAGGTTGCTGTTCTCGTTCAGGGCACAACTTTCATTCAGCAGCTCAATGGTTTCAGCACACACACACACGAGGCACGAGGAACCCACATTTCCACACACATTCCCCTGTCCCATGAAAATGCAGCTACGTCTTTAACTCTCCCATGCCTCACAGTCGTTTGGGAACCGTGTGCCACTGGAGATCCCCCCCACATGGCACAGATCACTTCAAGATTCTCTAGTGGAAAGAAACAGCCTGAAGCTCAGAGGGAAATACCCTCTGTACCTTCAACCTGGACTAATGATTGAATCTGTAAAAGGATTAATCCTCAAGTGCAGGAACTAAGCCTTGGAGGAGGGATCATAATCTGCTCTGTTGAACACAAATCTTTCACAGGTAAAAGCACATAGAAGCAGGGGCATTTCAGTCCCACCGTTTCAGTGAACCATTTATAACCCAAATTCAACCATTCATTCTCAGATGTACACATTTGAACTCCATGCTGCAAAGGGAAACAAGCTTCCACCTTCCCTATGCCAGAGAAGTGATCTAAACTTTGAACTGTCCGATAAGTAGGGACAGCAAAAACTTCTTCAACTCACAATTTTAAAATTAGGCAGATACACCTTGGCATTTGACCTCTAATGGAAGTATCCTATTTTGTAGATTCCTGCAGAACTCCTGAATATTTTTGTGCCTTTAAAAGCAAGCAACTTCTGCTGTTAATCAGAAGCTGAAACTTACGTGCCTCAGACATTTGACAAAATCTGTGTTCTTAATTTATATAAGTCCTGAGTCAAGTGGCTGAAAAAAGTTTTGAAGCTTCAATTTCAGACTTCTTCAGAGGGTTAGGCATTTAAGTACTTTCTAACTTTTGGTTGCCTCAATTATACAATGTCTTCCTATATACTGCTATTTTGTAGGTGAATCAAAAACGCAATGGAAATTTTAGACCAAAAATTACTTTGTGTTCAGCTCCAAATATTCTTCAGGACCTTTCAAGAGCTCCTTGACTCTGAAGATGGCTCTGAAGAGTGTTTTTAAACTGCAATATATTTACAATTATTGTTAAAATATAAGTAATTTGTAAAAGAAGGTCCTAGAGTAAATAGCGCTGGTTTCATAAGAGTCATTATATTACTTAGAGATAGGAGTAGGAATGATTTGATAAGTGCCTTAAAAGTTCACTGTAACTTATTTGCTCGGCTCTGAAAATACTTCTGTAACTATTACTAAAACTTTATTAGGAAATCACAGCAGAGTCTATACTTCTTACAGAAACAATTACTGGGGGGATGATTTAGGCTCCCTCTCTAGTGAGCAAATTATTTGGTGCCAAAAATGTAGAATGTGCTACATGTTACTTCTCTACACACATTTTCAGAAAATGCACAGATGTAGTAATATTGCTATAACAACTCCAGGGACAGTGGCTTGTTCCACATCATATCATCAGTTATATTGATCATCAAGAGATATTTACTGATAGGAACCAAAAAAAGAATCCAGTCAAAACCAGGTCCTGCAATCATGCTGCTGACAAACAGCACATCTCAAAGATGGAGGCAGTAATTTTAGCAAACATCTTCAGTGACACGGTCTCTTAGGGTGAAATGAAGGAAGATAATTTTGCCATGTCTTCAATGGGGAAAAGCAGCACACTTTGCAAGGTTACATGCAAGCATCTAGGACCAGAAAATTATTCCACCTCTTAGATTTTTCCTCCTGCAACCTTAAATGTTTTCTCACCATGCTGGCAAACTGTCTCCCAATGGACCAGCTTTCTTCTTCTGCAGTCCCCTGCAGGGACTGACTTTGAGCAATTAAAGGTTATTGGGCCAGATGGTCTTTTTCACCACCACCCCCCCATAGCCATAGGGCTCCTGAAACAAGAAACCCATGGCAGCACTCGTGCAATTGATGCCTCACATCCCCCTAGCAGAGAAGATTTCATTTAAGATTTTTCTCCGGAACAGATTGTACAACAAATAGCTTTTAGCATATACAATTCGCAAAGTTGCCAGTTTATCATGAATAGAGCTATTTGTAGTCTAGTCATATCATAAAATCTTGTTAAAAACAACACAAAGAGGCTGCTCACTTTTCAGTTATGGTGCTTTTGAATTAATTTGAATCCAGATTGCCTCATGAGCATTGTTTGTTCCAATATGAAAAAGTTTATGGTGATAAATCGTGGTAGCATCACTTGAGAGTTGCCTGGTACAGTATACCAGAGTAAAAGTTGAGTCAGCATTCACACGCAGCTTATACTGTAGCCAGAGAACCTTAGATTTTGTGGCTTGGAGGCTAGCCACCAAGAAGAAAGCCGGTCAAATCAGTGTGTCTTGTGGCACATGCAGGTATGGGGTAATGTGCGGACTTGCAGAGGTGAAACCAACCAAAACAAGTAACAGTCTAACAATATGCCTTCTATCTATCTGAGCTGTTCTCTATCCTCAGATGAGCATTTCCTTTTGAGTATTGAATATTGATCTACAGAGACTGACACCAGGTTGTTCTAGCCGTACTGGCAGAGTCATTTAATGCATATAAATTCTTCATCTAACTCTAAATTTACTGTTACAGCAGATGTTAGAGTCAAATCTCATTAGTAAGATTTCATTAATCTGCAGAATGACAAAATATTTCAGCACCCTCTCAGTCATAGCCATAATTAAGACTAAGCAGGGTAACGCATGATGTACCATGATGTACCATCCTGCCCACATACACTCTTGTGTGAATAGCAAAGGGCTGAATTCAGAGAGAGAGAGCAAGGACTTGCCATTCTCACAGAAAACCTTAGGACTCAAAGAAATCCTGACGTTCTATGGGGCTTAACCATTCCACCATGCAATAGCTTGAGATTTTCTGTAATTGCTGATAAATAACAGTGATTCTTTTTAAATCAAACATGGTGGTATTTATAGCTTTATGAAAGTATTTAAGAAATTGCCCTATGCTGACAAAAGCTGGCATGCAACATAAGAGCCATAGATGATCACACACCTATTTTTTTTTAATCCCTGTTGATGAAATTATTGAATTTCATGAGGCACTAGGTGAAATTAATCTCTAGTGTCCTTCTATCAAATACAACTGAGTTAAACAGGGATTAATTGAGGCCTGTGTAATTATTTCTTAATTAACCCTGAAGGGTTGGGATTAACCCCGCTGTTAAGGTTAAAGTACAGTATGTCTGTCATGGGAACTTCTATGCCATTCGTATCACAAAGTTAACATTGACCAAAATGCCCGTACCAAAACACATCCGAACAAGCAAAGCAAATTCTTCTTATGCTTTCCTCTCAGCCTTGGCTTTTTGCAGGGTTCTGTGCACTGCTCCTGATTGAAGGAGAAATCAGCAGTGGAGTCAGGAATTGCTTTCCTGCAGCCTCAGCCACTAACTTGGAGCCTTGAATACTCACCCAGCAGGAAGTCAGATAGCAGGAAGCAGCCCTCTGCTTCCAGCTCCAACTGTCTTTTCAGCCAATGCCCTACTTAAAACCTTGCAGAAGAAGCTTTCTCATAGTTGTGGTGGCGCTTTGCTGCCTGGCTTAGCTTCCTAGCTACATTCTCTCTCATTTTTTACAAGTATATCTATGCTGCAGTCCAAGATTGTGCGCTGAAATGCTTGAATGAGCTGGGACAAGAGTTGCAGTTCAGCAGTGCTCAGCAGACTCTAATCCACAATTCTACCTGCCAGCAGAAGTTACTACATGCTTTAAAAAAAGAAAAAAAAAATCTAAATTGCTGTAGCTACTTCTAGGCATCTTATCTTACATAAGCCACAGACTTCAGCATACATTTTTATTGTTCCTTTCTCCTCCCACATGCACACACACGAGATCACTCGCGCTTACCTAGCTTGTATTCAGAGATCGAGAAATAGCCTCCAGCCTTACGGGCCAGTCACATCCTGGAGCAGTGCCTGGCTTTCTTTTGGGCCTCTGACCCTGGAAGGTGTTCAGCTGTCCGTCACTTGTTCTGAATGCAAAGCCGCGGTCATACCAAAGCGTTTCAATAGAGCAGCATTATTGACCAATTCCTGGCATAACCCCTTTCACAAAAGGTTGTCTTTCTCATTCTTACATACTTCATGCAAAATATGAACACAAAAGTGGATATCAGGCAACATTTAATTAAACATAAATAATGGAAGAATCAGTTATGTTAAACAAGTATAGACCATGGTTGCTCTGCAGTTCAATATCATGAAGCTCTGAAAATGAAGAAAAAAATCCGGCTGTCACCCTGCCCTTCTGTGGGGATCTCATAATTAACTTAAATCTTCAACACAAGCAAAAAGAAAGGCCTCTGGTACCTACGTGAATCTTCCCATAGATCCAAGACTGAAATGTCAAGAAATGACCATTTTTCACAGGAGCTTGTCCAGCCACTTGCTCTTAAACTGAACACTACTCCATTTCAAACTAGCCACACAGGCATTCGGCTTATTTGTGCTAGAACACCCAGTGTGACTACGAAGGTTTCTTTGGAGCTGGGTTAGAGACAACTCACCTGCAACATCAGCCTAAGAGTTCCTGCCCTAAAGTTGCCTTTAAGCTATGAAGATGTTCTGAAAAATTGAATGCAGGCCCACATGAAAGCAGGTCAAGAATAATCTTGGTAAGGATTTGATTCTATAAGCCAGGGAATGGAAAGCAGAGCCAACCAGTCCTTCCAGCCTGACCTCACTCTGCTTCAACTTATGAAGTTATAGCAAAATGAAGCAAACATATTTCCATGTTTTCCCAGGAAGAAGACAAGTAGCTACAGCCTGCCCAGCTAATTATATCTCAAAACACACAGGAGCACAGTTGAGCTCAAAGGTTTGTTACAGCATCCAAGAACAGTCGGTGAAATTGCTCAGTTTAGAGTTCTCACTGACCCAGATTCGACTCCAGTTTTAGAATCTGAAGTGTAATTTTTAGATATATTAACACCTACAGAAAACTAACATAACTTGACAAAATCCTTTAGTGCAACTGAATTGCTATCAACATATAAAGGATACCAGGAATACATTATCATGTTTACTCTGGGTCATGCCAGACACTTTTCAGACTCCAGTGGAAATCGTTGTGCATTATAGAAAGTCAGTATAGTAAAATAAAAACGCACTGCACAATTCACCATCTTAGCAGAGATGGATCTGTACATGAAGTCTGGAAAACACAAAGGAGGTTTTCCCTCAACACTTCTAATCATCCAGAATAATTACTGGTATGTGATAATTCCAAGATAGACTGACAAGTATTTCTGAAATAACTTTACTTAGTATGAATGCGCAACATTTCACAGAAAAATATAAAGTACATTTTTTGTAGGAATAAAGTACATTTGCTTGTAGGAATAACCTATAAAACATATCAATATCAGCAGTAAATATACATTTTTGCTCTTAAGAATTTTGTACAATCTATCCACAAGCCAGGAGCAAAATTTTGCTGACAAAACCAATAAAAACAGCACCAGGAGGAAGTGGAAACTTCACAAAGTCTGCATTTCAACACTATTGATAATAACAAAGCTGGTATATTTTCTATTTTGGAATAAGCAAAGCGAAAAAGAATGAAATTGGATTTTTCCTCCCCCAAGTGAAGGGAATATATATGCACATACAAAAAACTTCCCATCCGCTGAATTTGTCATTTGAAAAAGGCATAATTGCTTCTCTGAAACTACTTTTAGGAAGGATATAATTCAGTTAATTGAGAGATCTAAAAATGTAAATGAAGGTGGACTGTCTTGGTTCTCTCGAAGTATTCTGTTAGGTTCAAAACATGTAAAGGTGCAGTTATCTTAAAAATATGACCTAACAGATACACTAGTGCTTGTCCTTGCTTAGCATGGAATATAGAGACCATGAGTTTAATGCTTTTGCACACCTTTGTACCAGCCCTTCTTTGCCTTTAAAGCTTCATGCCTTTCTAAGCCCCCTGATTGCTTAGCAGGCATCTACAACTGTATTCATCCCTTTCTGCAAAAGATATTAGAGAACCAGAACTACAACAATATATTATTTTCTATAATACGATCTGCACATTTTCTTCATGAACACTGTTTCTAGGATTGTTCCACAAAGGAATTGGGGAAGAAATCAAGCTTTAGAATTAGAATTTCTTCTTGTCAACATCCTCTACGCTTGGAGGGATGCACTGAGATTCTTTCCAGCCATGGAAGCAGAGGAAGCTTCATAGTAATCCAGGCAATTGACTTCCAAGGAGCTTTCACTTGCACTAGAAAATAAGAAAAAATGATCAGGGAAATCTAAACAGTGTTTACAGTATTGCAGTAAGCAAGAGATATAAAAGAAAAATATAATTTAAAGCAAATATAGGAATTGTTCAGCTGGGTCAGTCTGCTGGTCTATCTAAACTGGTAACCTACTTTTCACAGATTGTGTCATTAGAATAGACTATTGTGTTGAAGAGAAAACAAGAGTTACTTACAGAGAGAAAGGGTGTGCCACAAACACTAAAAAACTGCTTCCAGTTAAACCTGCAAGGAAACAATCTTATATGATAAGCCAACACCTTCCATTAACTGGAACAACATACTTGCAATTATTTTTTTTCTAAAGTGGATCTTTGCTCAAACCTTTTCTTTAATTTTTAGCTACTCTGAAATGCTGTTGGCCTGCAGTATCTGTGCAATTAACAGCAGATGAATTCACCATCGTGCCGTACATGGAAACTCAGAGAGATGCATATAATACTAATGGGCTTCAAACAAAATTTCAGACGAGGTTGCTGAGAAAGCTAACAGCATTGAGGCAAGAAGCAAATTTAATCATGTAAGACCTATATTCATTTATTAAGCAGCTTCTCAGCCGATTCCTGTGGCAAAAAAGACACAACTAACATAGCTCAAAGTAAAATGTACAAATTACACAGCCCTGAAATAACAGTAAAAAAGCAAGAGACAAAGTGCCATGACCAGAGGCTTTGGACTACATATTCCTTATAATTGTTACAAAGTGCAACCTATTTGTGAAATGATTGCACAGTTCTCAAAACCAAAAGATTAGTAAAAATATTGCCCATGAAAGAGCAGGGTAGACTTTAAAAACCCTGCCCTCCAGCTTCAGCCAAGTTTTCTTCTAATACGGCTTCCAGTATTTTGCATGGTCCTTGCAAAACAGCTACCCAACTTGAAGCAGATGCCCTGGAGAGGTCAAAACAGCTCTCTTCTGC
The DNA here is from genome assembly GCA_034781795.1 of Crypturellus tataupa. Classification (NCBI taxonomy): domain Eukaryota; kingdom Metazoa; phylum Chordata; class Aves; order Tinamiformes; family Tinamidae; genus Crypturellus; species Crypturellus tataupa. The sequence continues at coordinate 392,946 of JAWLRI010000010.1, read as the reverse complement.
CCTCACAATCCTGGAACCTTCCTGCCAGCTATGCTACCACAGCAGGAGGAGAGAAAGAAAAAAAAAAAAAAAAAAAAAAACCACACACTCACCACACTGGTTGCACTACTACTAACCACAGTCTCAAAGGAAGCGGCAGCCCCAAGGACACTGTGCTTTGCTGCCACATTCCTGTTGGACGTAGGCATGAGATCAAGCTACTGCGCCCTGGTCCAGGCTTGAGATGATTCATTCAGCACAGCTCTAGGCTTCAGGAATGCCTTCATAAATTGAAATAAAACACAAAGTAAACACATAGCTGTGTAGCAGCTCAGTAGAGACTATCGTAATCACTCTTTTGGAGTTAGAGTCCTCAGTTATGCATACTAATGTTTTTAGACGCTTTAAATCACTTTTGGAATTGACCAACCCCACATAGGGAAATGCACATAGCATCAAACCACTGAAAAATCCTTTACTGAGCATTTACACCTCTACCCTTAGCCAGCGCCACAGCACACTACACTGCAGCAAGCCAGGCTGCCTCATTAGGATGAGGAGATGGAAAGGCAGCCTGGCCACATTTCTGCCAGTGTTGCCTATGGTATGTTGCCTGTCTCTTGTTGGCTGCTATAAGTTGGTACAAGACTCCTAACTCCAATCACATGCTGTGGAGCCACTTAAAAATCACTGCAGAATTTGATCTTCAAATAAAAGTGAGCCATCCTAACTGAATCAAAAGAAATATAGCAACTAAAGAAAACAATCGTTTTGTGATAAACGTTGGTCCTTTGAACTTCTGGTTCCTATAATGGTTGGAAATTAGGGTGGGCTGTCTGGATTTGAGTTAAACATATTAAAGGATCTGTTAAATCTTTCCATTATTGCCTAAGAATATCCTTACAACCCTACAGGGTCTATTAAGTATAAGTAGAAAAAAATGGCTGTACATACATTTAATGCTTGTCTTGAGCTGCTGCATGCTGGTGGTAACTGTGTGGGTTACCACAAAAGAGAAAGTGTGGGGACAAAGTGGGAATCAGAACAGGACACCAGGACAAGACATTTAGGGCTACAGAGAAATATATGGAAAAAGCAAAGCATGAGTACAGAAATAAGAGCAGTGATAGAGGTGGAAAGCTCAGCAGAGGTAGCACTGAAAGAGGCAAGATATCCCCAAGTCCCACTTGGACAGCACTACTGAAAATTAAAGAGATGGGAAAGTAGGAAGAACCAATGAAGGGGGACAGACAAAAAGGGAATATAAAGATGGAGATTTACATACTCTCAGGAGACAGAGAATGCACAAGAGAAAAAGCATCCTATAGTACAATGAATATCTTCTTTAAAATATTAGAGGTACGTCTTTTCATACATTTCACAATATATGAAATACATATCTTTGCATTTTCTAGCAGCACATGCTATCAGCTCTGTGAAGTAAACCTTAAATTAAACATTGCACTGCTTTGCCAAATATTTAACAGCAAATGGCGTTAAACTTAATACAGAGACCACCCAATGCATTATGATTTTAAAGTGGTAAGTGAGGGGTTTAAACCATTCAAAAGTCTAAAGGGAAAGAAAGACCTGAAGAGATGATGGGAAAAGGGCAGAAGAAAAGAGTAACTGCTGTTATATCCTTACTCTTCTTAGTCTTGTTGATTTATAGTTTAACTGGGTAGCAGGCCTTCAAGCTCGCAGTTAAGCTCATCGCTGAAGTTTGACTTGAGTATTTGTGTGTGTCTGTGTGTGTATATATATATATATATATGTATGTATACACATTAAAAAAGGGGGGAGGAATAACTTGCCTATATTTAAATCTCTCAAATGGACAAACCTTTAGTTACACATACCCCAACAATATCACGTCACCCCTCTCCTATGTTTTTCCCAGGGCAGAATCACTCTTTATTACAGCACCTGGATGCAAAACTAGAGATGACAGAGCCTCTTTGCCTCACTGCTCTGGGCTGCTCCCTCCTGCCACTTTGCCATTTGATGTGGATTCTGTGCAGTCATTCAATTTCAGCCTTATCTATTCCCAATTACACATGGATTAAACTCAATGTAGCGGTTTTATTACATGTGCAAATCCACCGCTGTTTAATCTTGCCAGTGCTGTATTTGGTTTTGATATATTCTGACTGGCTTGGCTCTCAGCATCAGGCTGAAGAATATTAAACACTTTGACGAACAGCTACTCACAAACACTTTCATGTGTGTTATTTATTTGCATTCTGTGGCTACTAAAAGCAGGCTTTTCTAAATCATGCAGTTAGACAGCGAGGGCAAAACCACAGCCAGAAAGTGCTGCAGGGATGGAGAACTTGAAGTCCTCAGCCAAAAAGGCAATTCAAGCTTGCAGCATTGAGAGATAGCAGTCCAAGGAGAGGATAAATCAAGGGGAGAGGGGATGGGGGAGAGGAGAAAAAACAAACAAAAAAAAAAAGCACAAAACCAAGCAAATTCTGTCACTTTTCGGTCTGCTCGCTCAAGTGCTATTTTAACCCTTAGCAACACCCTCTGCTAGCACCTGAGAAAAATTGAGTTTATGCAATGAAGCAGAAAAAAATGACAGGAGAGGCAATTTTTCTTTGTGCCGTTGTGCTGTGTAGAGAGCACTGCTACCCGACCTAGCAAGTCACTGAGTGACCAGCAGCTTACTGGCCATCTTGTGACCATGACCCCTCTTCTCACCATACACAACACTAGGAACGAGGGCTAAAGCTTGAACACACATGCTGGACTAGCCCTACTTACCTTGTAGTTCCTGAAGCTCTTGACAGTCAATGTCAAATTAAACTGAGCAGCATTTCCTTTCCGCCCTCCATTATAACCTTGGGGAATCTCCACTAAGCACAACAAGGTTTTCCCCTTCAGCCAGTCTCACCCTCACTGCAAATGAAAGGTAAGCATCCGCTTCAAAATGGATTATATTCGCTCAGCTGATTTCAACAGAACCACACAGATACACAATAGCTAAGATTCTAGCTTCATTAATCATATTGAAAAATAAGAATACTAGTACCCCATATTCTGGAGGAATTAACTTGTATTTAGTTTTTAAAAAAAAACATATGAAAAAGACATACTGCTGACACAAAGACATGTGATAATTCCCATTGCATTGTACAGCCATTATAGAGACAACAGTGAGAGTAAGAGAATATAAAGTACAATTGTATCTGACATTAGTTTACATTCCTTGCTGTTCTCATTTCCTTAGGCCACATTTCAAAACGAATAGTATAAACTGCTGGAAAATCTGACTTTCACCCTCTTCATCTCCCTATTTTCTTTGCCAAGTTTAAGCAATGATCCACCAAAGTATATAATACATGAGGCGTTCTGCTGGCATTAAGATGCTTGCTTATAGGCTTTGGGTGTACATTAGGATAAACACGAATAACAAAACACCTAGCGGGGAGGGGACTGAACATAGAAGCAACATAACATTAAACATACTTATTATGAGCGTATTTTCCCTTCAGGTAGGTTGAAGGCAGGTATTATTCTTATAGTGCTTAGCCTATTGCTTTTCTTTGTCTTTTTTTTTTTTTTTTAAATGGTGAGGGGGAAAAAAGAGGAGGAGCAGTAAAGAGAGCTGACCCTTATATCTTCAAGACCAACACAGATTCTCTCTTTGTCATAATACTTACAAAAGACACAGACAGCTATCTGTCACGCCCTTGTTTCTTTAGCAGGTGGTGATGTAGCAGAGGAAAATATATTTGTTATTTCTTATATTTAGGCAGGAAGCTGTTTGGGACAGGGATACCAGTTTTATTCTGGGTTTGTCCAAAACCTAGCACAAGTGGACCACAGGACAGGAAGAGGGCTCTGTTCATATTAGGTAAACAAAAATAATGAGGTGAGAGGAGAATTGGTAACAGAAGATTTACTGACAGGTTGTACTTCATTCAATATTGAACCCACAGAGACAACCTTCACTGTAGAATTTGGCAAGTCCCCTGAAAATAGCCATTCTTAATTTGCTAAGATTGTCTGAAAGCTATCATGCACAGCTTTCCTATATGCTGAAAAAAGCATCATTTCTAGAGCCATCTATCCTCTCCAAAGTTTCCAAAATCTACAAAGGTCCTTCACTTTTTTCTTTTTTTTTAATATATACATATTCATATACTCATATAGGTAGGATATACATATAACATGTTATATAACACATGTTCAGAAACTCAAATGGGTAGGACTGGGAAGGAGCACCCTTCAAAGCTATGCAACAAACCTTTAGTCCAAAAAGACCCACAGGGCATCCATCTCATTCACACCCTCATACAATACAAGCAGAGTTTACTATCCAAGAGGCAACATTACACCAACAGCCTACAGGTCACCAAAACTGAAATATCCCTTAGGAGCAAACCACTGTTCTACAGTAGCAAGGAAGATGCTGGGACAGATTGCAGCACAACAGTTCAAATGCCCTAAAGTCTACATAGTCCCTAGGCTCTTGCCCAGTGCCCTGTGGCAAACAGCCACACAGCCCCTTAAACATGAACACATGGAGTACCTTCCCCCAACAGGTCTCCCTTTCCTGCCTGTTAGCTCTCCCACACAACAGGTGCATACATTTCCACTAGTCCTTTTGACTGATAGATCTCACTTAGAGATGCAAGGAGTTAAGACAACCTTTTACTCCCTTGGCCTCCAACCTGTTACTTCTTCCAAATTCCTATCTTTGTTCAGGAAAAATTAACTAGAAAGCCCTCCAGCACCTCATCTGGGTGTCAGCCAACAGGCAAACCACCTCTCCCATACCCTCAGCATTTCCACAAGACCTCCCACAACTCTCCTGTTTCCTCTTCCTTTATTACTTCCAGATGCTGCCTTCTTCCTAATTTGGTTCAGCTGGGAGACATTGAACTCTCTTACCTGCAGCTCCAAAGACCACATAATTCCATACACCAAAACATTTTCTACCAGGTTGGTGTTTTTATTGTTCCATATTTTCACAATCAGCATCCATTAAGCAAGTGAGGACCTACATTCGGATGCTTACATACATGTGCAGACAATACAAACACTCTTGCAGGACTACGTTGAAAAAGTTCAAGAGAAAAAAAAGTGAGCAATGATGGAGATACTCACTGTAATATACTCCAGTACTATTCTCTCCTGAATCGTTGCCTACTCTTTCCATATAAGACTCTCAAACCCTTTACAAGCTAGTGGGCCAGGCTCATGACAGGCATTATAGCTCTTTTCACCTTTCTGGAAGTTTAACAGTACGCATCAGCTGGCAAAGTGGTTATTCATCCACTGAGGCTATTTTTAAAATAATGTAACTAGGTACCCTCCCTGGCCTGCTCCGAAACATAGTCCTTAAAGCCTAATCTCTCTCTTCTCCTGAGATTTGAGTTTATTAATAAAAGGGGGGGAAAGCAGAAAAGCAATAAAGATCAGCTCAAATCTCTCCAGGTTTGACTGCTTATAAATTCCATTGTTCAAGTTGACTTGATCCAAGCCCTGTGAGAGTTACTCCTACTACTCATATAATAATGTGGAATAATGAGTCCCCTGCATTACCGTATCTATAGAATACCCAAAGTGTTTCCCCAGAATAATTGATATCTGCCAGCAGGATGTAAAAAATCTGCTAATGACTTTAATATAGAGCCTTTATTTTTGCCAGAAATGTTTTATTAAGAATTAATGGAGATAGCTTATTTATCTGAGAATGAACTGCTGAAGCAACTAACCAATATTTAGCTAAGGTGCTGGAAGAAACAGGAATTGTCTCTGTGATCCATAGAGACCTCATTCAGAGGAAGGTGCAAGTGGGACTATCTCAACACAGTAGTGAAGAGCTGGTAGCCTGTAAGGGATATCGTACCTATATCCCTTTTTTTTTTTTTTTTTTTTTTAGTAAAATTGTGTGCTTTGCTGTTTTCCAAAAATATTTGGGAAAAGCTCAGTTCTCCTGCATTTGAGGAACTCCATTCCAGTCATTATCTAGTCATTATTCCAGTCATTATTCCAGTCATTATCCGTGGGCTAGAGCTCTAGAAGGGAAGGGGGCCCAAGAGAGCTGGCTAGTCTTCAAGCGTCACTTCCTCAGTGTCC
>JAWLRI010000010.1:354148-378997 GCA_034781795.1 Crypturellus tataupa | reverse complement strand
GCAGCTCCACATCCCTCTTGTACTGGGGGGCCCAGAACTGGACACAGTGCTCCAGATGTGGCCTCACCAGGGCTGAGAATGTGCAGAAGAAATGTTCTGAAAATCACCATAGTGATGTCTTCTTTGCCACTAATTCTTTATGGCTCAGGCTCAGGACTACAGACATCCTTGCAAGCTCTAATTAATCTTCATCCTACATCCCCAAAACAAAGTAAAGGGAACTTCATACTTGACAAAGAGAGAAAGAGAGACAGATAGACAGACTGATTTTTTGATGCTCTCAACTAAATAAGTTGCCTGACAGTGAACAAGGAGAAGAGGTGTAATGTGCATATGTACTATTGTGGGAAAACCTATTTGGGTCTATTACAATAAAGAAACAGATGAAGAACAGTCCATCTGTGCATAAATATGACCCCTGTGATGCTGCCAACATCAGAGTGATCTGCCAAACGATACCATCTGCACAAATGGAAATTCTTCTGTGGGCAGATTGAGCTTGCATGCAGATTTTGTACAACTCTTAAAGGAGTACCATATCTGGAGGGACTGTCCCCTTCAGGGATGGTGGAAACTTACTGCCTGCTAACCCCTGAACTGTTGTGAGGAAGGATGTGGTTCTGTGGAATAGAAGGGAGAGGATTTTGAACTTATCTGAGGATAAACACAACTCATTCCCTCTTCCAGTCAGGTTCTTGTAGCACTCGCCTTTGGCCCTTTATGAGTGGACTCCTCCATGGCATCCTGATGAGGGCCCTTGGGAGGCACTGGTTTAGGGCTGTACCCTCTCCAAATCATGAGAGCCTTACAAGAGACAGTGCTTTTCAGTCCCCGGCTTTGAGTGGGGAAACTCAATCTGCCGAGGGCCAAACTGAGAAGAGGGAAAACAAACCTTCTAGCACAACACGCCCACAAGGAAATGGTGACTATGGCCCTCATTTCTATGTGGTCAATATACCAGTATAACCAGTTGAATCTGTAGGGGGGGTTGATCCCTTCTTCAAGAACCACTATCCTAGAAAGAGGATGGCGGGGACTTTATCCTGAGTTGCAGGGAGGTTGCCTAAATTCATATTCTGTGCCTCGTGTTATCTGAAGGAATCTGTTAGGAATTTCAAACTATTGCCAAGAAAACCTCAGAAAGATCATACAGAAAGAGGCTGTCAGGTTTTGGAAATAGGTTGGGCCGGGTGGTCTGAGAGAGCCTGTATTTGGTCTTGTGCAAATATTCACACATAGATGCAATCTTCTTTCAAAGGACTGAATAGGAAACGAAAGGCAGGAAGTCTTCAGAGCCACTTCAGCCTAGACAGAGACACTTTGGGATAGGATCTGCCCAGAAATGCCATTAAGTTGAAAGCAAGTGGGTTACAAAGCAAAGAGTTAAAAGTTGTTGCGGTAGTTACTTTACCTGCTGCTGAGTCCCCCTGCCAATTTATCTGGGTTTACAATCACATTTTAAAGCATTCATCTGTCCCCTGTTGCTTTGTAAAAGACCAACACAAAAAAATGAGAGTCTAAGCAATTGACTTCATAGGGAAGCAGAATTCAGCTATGGACAAAGTGCTACCAAAGGAACAAAGTCAAATTTAAAAAAAAAAAAAACATATTTCTGTCCTTTAAGCCCCTTTTGTAAAGTATTTTAGGTGTTACTTCTAATAACAAGCAAAAAAAAATAGAAATAACCTATGTTTATGGTATCCCTAGAAGGATATGTAAAGCATGCACTTGCTCATGATGGACAATTAACTGTTTTTATTCAGTCGTATTTCCATAGGAAAGGTTCAGATTCTATAGCAAGAAAGATGTTATGCATATGTATTTTTCTTCACATCACCTTTCTAACATAGGGAAATATCTTCCTTAACCCGAGCCAAAAAAGTTTGTAACCCTTATTTGTGGATCTTAGGATCAGACTTCTTATATTCCCCAGTACTGACCTATTTGAAGCCCACCCAGTTCTATCCAGCGCTCCAGTAATAGGCACATCAAGCTAAATGGCTAAGTGAGAAGCACTGATCAACTTCAGCCATACAACCCTGGAACAGAAACTGCAGTGCTGAGGCAGACATGTAGGGATCTCCCCCAGGCATCGTAGAAGTATGGGTCCAGACGGTAACAACAAAGCAACAAAGACAGGTACGTGTCTTAAATTCCATGCTTTGCTAAGCCCGGTGTGCCCTATTCAGTGTTAATAAAAGACACCTCGCTTTCTCTGAAGGCAGAGCTCTAGCTCTTCCTTTCCAGAAATGGAATAGATTTAGCTTCCCCTCCACCCCCTTTAAAAGCATAGCTGCTATAAGACACGGCCTCCCCACTTAACACAAATAGATCAGCAGAAAAATGCAGAAAATCCAGGTTCACTCCGTTCCTCGGCTTAAAGTTATTCATAACTGCATCTTTCCCAAGAAAACGTTAAAGTTTCAAGCTGCTTTGGAAAGAAGTTACTCTCCCCGTTTATAGAAAAAAAAAAAAAGAGAAAGTAAAACTTTATTGTTTAGAGGACAAGTGGATGGCAGTTGGAGAGATTAGATAGACTGTTTACTATGAAACAGTAACAGTCTTTGGAGCAAGGACTGAAATTTCTACCTCCCATGCAAGTGCCCCAATTACAAGTTTAAGACCTATATCACTCATAACAAAAAACAAGAAATTCAGTCAGTTATGCTATTTGATGAGAGACATGCCACACTCCAATATTGCCCTGCCTAGTTGTTGGTGTTTTTTTTTTCTTTCTCAGAAAAAGCATGACACTATTCAAACATGCTTTAAAACAAAAAGAAAGGAAAGCAAGCCATACACTTGTGAGACGACTGATTGATACATGCTGTCAATGGACCAGTTTCCAAGGTGATAGTGACAGCTCTTCCGACAAGCCATTTTAAAACTGAGTTTTGAGGGTGCAGGGAAATATGTATAAATATAGGTATTACAGAATGCCTTCTGTTCAAAATGATATTTCTCCTTCCAAGAAATGTTTTAAATGTTGACAACCAGGCTGTATCAGAAAACTAATCAGCACATTGACACCTCAGAGTTGAAACAAAATGCAGACTCCACTTAACTTGAATGGCAGTTACACAGTGACACTTGTCTTTTTGTGAAAGTTATTATGGAACAGAACCAAGACCTGGAACATTTGGTTTCTTTGTTTTGCCAGTTTTCCTATAAAATACTAACCAAGCTAGTACTTTTTTTGCTTACTCTTCAGTTATGTGAGGAGTTGAGTTCAGGAAAGTGATTTAAATTTGCAAGATGAAGAGCACTGACTGCTATCTACATTTCTGTAGCCATGCCAAATGCCCTGGGATACACTCAAGTTTACATACTACTAATAGAAATGGCAATATACCTTCAGGGAAGAGCCAATGTTTCTCTAAGAGAAAGAGGTTCTCCAAAAAAAAATATATATGTATATATCTTTAAGAAATATCTTAACATTTTTCAAGATGGTTTGAACTTTTTCTCCAGCATGCTATCTAATTTTGCCAAAGCAGAATTCAGAAAACTAGGGTCAATGTGCTTTTTCTTAAGCACCTTTATTTCTCTCTGGAAGTTAAACTGAAATACATATACACATATTGCTATACAAGAACATAATACTCTGTCTCTGTAAGAACACTAGACCTATGCAAACCACTTAGTCAGCTACCACTTCAACCTTTTTTTTTTAACTGCGTAGTATATCTTATTCCATCCATCTTCACTTTGCTTTAAGTACTTATGAAAAGAGAGTTCAAGATGATGTACTTGCTCTTATAAGTCTGTTGCATTAGAACAGAACAAAGTGTATCAAAGGGAATGTAATCATAATGGGATTATTATCAGTGAGTGTTAATTAGGTAGCTAATTTGACAATTTCCTGCTGACAATACAGCTTTCAATACATTTCTTATGCAATGCATAAAACAAACAAAAGTGAGTGGCACTATTTGCCTTATGAAAGATGATAATTTAACTATTTTCAACCTTTTTTCCTGTTGAAAAATCATTTCAATTAAGGTTTCACAAGTTGTTTTACCAGCAAGATCTTACATTTCTTTAAGCAGTCTGCACACTGGGGATATTCCAAGGACAACTACTATTCTTTTCATGTCAAGTCAGTTTTATAAATTGTCATATGGTCATTTATTCCATCTAGCTGAAGGTCTTTCCTGAAGGATATTTGATTAGGTCCATCTGATCAAGATGGAGATCCAGCATTATCAGAAGGATGGTCATTTTTATTGCCAAGTTAAATGTTCAGAGGAATGTACACTTAATGTAGCTCTGTTTCACACACAGATTGTAGATAACGTTTCTTCCCCTTTATGATAAGGTCTAACTGCAAGTTCAAGATTGCACCAGTTTCTATCAGTCTTATAGCATTTTCTCTCTATGAAATGCTACAAGATTATTTTTTTCAGATTCATAAATCAAAAACACAGTTCCAAAACCTAGCCACCTTACTTTATGATTGCAACTAAGGACATTTAAACCAGCATGGCCTCGAAACATTAGAAAGAACGACATCTCGAGCAATTATTCCCTCAAAATTCCTTCTCAGTTTTGAGGGATGACGTGATCCATTTTTAGATCAGTTGATCTTTTTCTTTCATAAAAAAACAAAAGCTTTTACTAGTTTTATGAAAAATACTGTACTAGGGTAGCAAGCCTACCAAATTTAGAAGATTAATCAGCCTACAGGAAAGAGATGGATGACCATTGATTACCATGTATGCGTGACAAGATGATAGATGAGTGCTGTCAGGCCATTGATCTTTGCAAATTAGCCTGACTTTGGTCAACTCTGACTTGTCTTTGGGACTTCTGCCATTAGTATATATCCTTAAAAAAATTCCTACATGTCTGGGTTCCGAGATAGTACTATTGCTTTAAGCTTACTCTAACTGACACAATAGCTCAACTCCATGTTAGAGGCACACCGCAAAAAAATACAGGAGATTGATGCATGTTTTTCCCATTCCAAAACAAAGACATAAAAGACACTTGCATTTTTCCCCAGGGATTTTTTTCCCCCTCTGTCTACCATAAAGATTTTTTTTTCAGGTTATTTGTTAATGTGTTTCAATAGGAGGTTAAAAATAGGAAACTCTTCTGCAAAGATAGACATGCTTATCAAAGCCTTTCTCTGACTCTGATTCTAATCTCACACATTATTTTTAAACTTAAAATAATAGATCAGTTTTAAGCGATTATGTCTGATATTCATCAAGAGAAGCAAGGTTCAGAGTGGCCTACCAAAAGCAGATGTGAAATTTTTTGCTGACCTTTGATGTTCTGGAGAAGTCAGAGCTGAATAACTGAATACTTCCTTTACAACATAAATCGGAAGATACTGAGCAATCTTAAGTCTTCCTCTGCAGGAGATAAAGGAGAGGAGGATGTTAAGCCCTTTGAATACTTTCCTATTACTCCCACCTTTTCTGACACCCATTCTAATGATCAACCATAACTAGCACAGCTTGAAATTCAAAATTTGATCTGTTGGGATAAGAACATAGTGGTTTAATTCTAAATATGAGCAAATTAAATGTGTCCATTTCAACATCGGTCATGCGATCTTCTCAGAACATAGATATTGATCATGTTTAGGCTTGCTGTTATTCGCCACAAGATCCTCAGTTTCACTTTCCAAAGTTCACCGATATATATACCGATTCTCCACTAAAGCATGGCCTTGAAGCTTGGTGTGAACTCCCCAGAAAGGCTGTTTCATAATGATATTGTTTATGCTAAAGAATTTTAACTTTGCCTGGGTGCACATTGCCTCATACCAGGTGGGTATTATAGGAACAGCTGGCTACGCACCTAAGGGGATGTATTTCTGAGATTCACAGAAAACATTTCAGCATGTGCACAGTCTGAGATTTTAATGCTGATGCTGAAGACAGGGAAAAAAAGAATTTTTCAAAGCATGATTATTTCATCCCAGCTCCCATCCCTGTCCCCAAAGGGTCTGACAGCTAGGGAAAGGCAGATTATATGCAAACCTATGACGCGTCCACTTAGATGATCTCATGACACAAGCAAACATTTCTGCACTAAAAATCAAGTGTCAAATTTTTGGAAGTTGGAGGAAGAACATCCATTCCATACAATAATTAAAATTTAGAAAACCAAACTATAAGCTGACCGCTCAAGCTGCACAATCACAGCTGCACATTTTACTATATTTAATAATCCACGAGGATATCTGCTCCAAAAACTACTCTTAATACACAAATGTGCTTCACATCTCTTAGTCACCAAGGTCTAATATTACCCAGGGGAAAGAAAGCAAAAGGTAATAGTGTAAGACAAGATCACGATCACTGTAGGTCAATGTAAGATTAGAGAAGCTCACCCTATTTCACCGTGCTCAAGATAATATTGTGATATAGCAAGTATATCTGATATATCTCATCAGAAGCTATGTGAAATGTTAAAATCTGTACAATGTCTAAAATGATTACAGAGTAGAGCTGGCCATGCTATAGTTTTCATAGCATGGAAAATTCAGATACTTCAATGTTTGCTTGCATCCAGAATTAAGATGAAAAATCCACACTGTCAAATGATTCAAGTAAAGGTACAGTTTCATAGAAATGTCTCAGAAATGTCAAAATTAAATCTGACATTGCCAACTGAGTCAAAATATTTTGACATTAACAAATTCTTTCCCATTTCACTTAAAAAGCCTAAAAACTTTTGGGAGGGATGGGGGTGTGTTTAGCCGAGATCCGTGCTCTGCAGGAGTGCTGCAGAATGTCGAGAATTACAGTTCACGTTTCTCGTGTTCACACTCACCGCTGTAGCTGGGCTCTCATCCTGACAGCAGCTAGAATGTTGCCCTGGGTCCATGCAACTTCCAGGATGCCCCATGAGCTCAGTCAAAAGAACAACCTCATGAACCACATTCTGCTTCTGCTAGGGAATGTGACATGATCATAGAATAAAGTGGCCATGAGTCCAACCCTGTGATTGATGCCTTGTGTTGAAACCAAAATAAAATATTCCATTTCATTTTTTGCTTCTGTGTAGTTGCTCTCACTTCAGTTTGCTACCAGCTGCTTATTTTCTCAGTCAAATTGTCATTTTCTTTTAGTCTTTCCTTTAGATGTTTTACTCTTTCTAAAAGTGTTTTCATTTGATCATTTCACTGTCCAAGGTGATTTTTTAACAGTAATGTTAGTTCCTTTTGACTAAATTCATGAAGTTCTAACCAAGACAAGTTAAGTGCCTATGTTTTTATTCTGAATCTCTTCTGATCTCTTGCTGAGAGGATGATTTAACTTCCTTTGGTTATCTTTCATTCATAATGCATGAACATATAAGGCGGCTGTACTAATGTTTGTCTGTGATTTTCCACAGTCTCTCTGCTTTTCAAGAGACCACTGTAGTGCTAAATAAGAGCCTCCCCCTGCTTCTCTTTGTCTTTGTTTGTTCTTGGAACAAAGTCTGCAAATTTCTTTTCACATAGGTATCCACTTCTAGGACCGCAGGAAAGGACCTGATGACTTCCAACCCTCAGCCCCTAGAAAGGCTAAAGAGGGTTGCTTAGGACTTTATTCAGTCAGACTTAAATAAATAAATAGATAGATAGATATTTTCCTTCTTTCTAGTCTGAGCTTCTTTTGTTTCAGCTTGCACTTGTCCCTTGACTTTCTGAGTTATTTAGCTATTGTTGACATATGTGAATTTTCATGTCTCATTTCTCTCTCTCCCTTTTCTAACTTCTGTGACAGCTTGGCTATTATGTTGGAGATATATTGTATGAATTTCAGGTAGTACAGGCTCAGGTTATGTTGTCTTCTCAGAGCTCATGTTTAAGTGTTTCCAGTTGCCACTGAAGTGTTAGAAAGGATAGGAAAAGAAAGCTGCCTATAGTGCTAGATATGCTCCCCAGCAGAGAAGGAAGGGGCAATCTCTTGAGATTTCCCCCATGGGAATTCTGAGGCCTCAGATCCTGTACTGCTCCCCTAAATATTGCATTTTTTATTATGGATATCATTGCAAACCACATAAAATGCCAATTTTTTAGCTTGTTAAGTCAATAGCCTCACCAAGATGAAAATTTCACTGTTTCCGAAAATCATATAAAGCATCCATTATGAACTCTAGCCATTTTTTGCCTCTAGGAAAAAGAAAAGTATATTTCTCTGTCAGTCTAGGTACCATATTAAGTTTATGGCCCATCTTTGTCATAAGGCTAGCACAATACTACAGGATACAATTTTTCCAAGGTACTCTGCATTACCTTTCACCACCACTACTACTAACCTTCAGATTACTGTAGGAGCAATTGCTCTGCTGACTGCCATGAATTCCACTACAATCACTGAAAATGTATCCTGTTAACATTCAGAATATGAATTTAAGAAGTGATTTATCTCACCACTGCTTTATTTTTGCAGTGTTATAATTCTCATTTTTCTCTTCAAAGCTCACAGTAAATTCAGTGCAGCCTAGTAGTTTTATCATGCCCAAATATAGTATTGACACTTGTTCTAAATCTGTTTATATGTCAGGGCAGATTATTTAGAGTAGCTCCTTCCAGCCTTTCAGCCTAGGAATCTGTGATTCACGTTAAAAAATTATTGAAATACATCCACGATTATAAGATAAAACTTCAAGTGAAATCCTAAATCCAGTTGCAAGATGAACCATACTATAATTATCCTCCTACAGGAAAGTCCCTGTGCTTCTGGTAGACTCCTTTTATAAATAACTTGAAGTAATCTACAGTTACTTTAAAAAACATTTGAAACTTTGACAGATAAATTGAAATACAAGGTGCATCACATCTTCAGTTTGTATATAGTTTCTCTGATGCAGAGATTATACCACAACTAAATTGGACATCTATTTCCATGTCCCTTTATCTTCTTTTTTAAAAGATGTGAACAGTTCTTAAATTCTCTTGAATTTAAGAGAAATACACCTTTGGTACCTTGTACATAGGCAACATCCTCATATTATTTCATGCTGTGGCACGAAATTCTAGCCATAGTTGTGTGCATTAGTTTGAAGTTACTGGCATTACCTCAAAGCTGTGTTGCCTTAATGCTCATATGAATCTTGTGGCCATTTGATTTGTGCCATCTGACTTTTTCCACATTTTTAGGCTGAATGGAATAACTAGTATTCTCTACATCTGTTTCCTCAACTGTATTTTTCCCCAGAGTATTATTAGTAGAGCTGTGTAAGAAAAGAATTTTCAGAATTAATCTAAAGTTTGTGAATAGTTTTGGTTATTTCAGATTCATAAATTGTTTTGTATGAAGAATGTTAATTTTCCTCTAATTAAGATGACAGTACCTTAAGGTTTATGAAAAATAACATTGGTGATACTGTATGCCAAAATAGAAAACAATTTTAAGGAATAGTGTCCCAGATGTCACCATGAAAGCAGTTTTTGAAGGTTTATAAAACACTTTGACATCTGCAGATGAAAAGCTGTAGGTGAGACCAAGGAAATTTTCTGTATTTCTGGCAAGGTATCTAATTTGCTGGAGGATTTGACTTATGCTTCCACTGAGTTTCATCTACAAGTGCAAGCATTTCCTTTTATTCTTCTCTGTAAATTCCTAAAGATGAGAGTGTCTGAGGATTGCCCTATGGTGAGGTACAATGCTCATTTGCCTGAATTTTTAGAACAATATCATTCATTGCTTTGCAACTCCTTCTCCTGTCTGGCTTGAGGAATGTATCTGTAGTGCACAGGGCAAACAGAATTAGGCTATGGCTGAACACCGAGTATATCAACTTAAGAAACCTCTTTCTTACAGGCATATTTGTCTCACATGTTACTTTTTCCAAGGAATACAGTAATCCTTAAAATCTCATTCTACTTGCTGCTCACAGCATTCCTTGGTTGGTTTCCCCAACTAAATCTTCAAATGAGACATTTTGCCACTATTTGCCTTTTCTTTCTGTATGCCTCCTTCTCTGTCTCTCTTCTAACTCATGTACTTAAAACTGGAAAAAAATTCCATCAACATTATTTACTGGAAAAAAAAAAGATATTCCTGTTTTTTTTTTTTTTTTTTTTAATAATACTCCCGTATTATTTTAAATACAGGAGTGTTTTAGATAATAATTCCCTTTTCATCAACACCCCCACCACCACCCACCCCCTCCACACAAGCTAGCTAAACCAGCAGCTCTCTGAGATCCCTCCAGAGTTCCCTTACTGCACGCTTTTGTAACTTACAAGACCGTGGTCCATCTTGGGAGATGTAATTTTATTAAAGAGTCTGTCAGAAGTAAAAGTGTGAAGCACTGGAACAGCAGTTCATTGGCCCTCAGCCATATCTTAGACTTATGCTAATCATCCTGGTCTTGCATAGGATCTCTGGATACTACTGCAGTCAAAACAGCTTTAAATGTGTCCAGGCTGTAGCAGTCATTTGCCATCCTGGGAATTTTACAGTGCTGAAATGGTAAATTGTGATCCTTCTGGGCTGACTAGTATGTTAAAAATATGGGCTTTCCACAGTGCTGCGTTCACATTGTAGTGGAGAGGAAGAGGTTATTATTCTGTGATTATTATTAATATGACTGTGGTCAGAAGGACAGCTTTGATTTCTGTTGCCATGACTACATAGGCAACTTGATGGCATATTTGATTACTGTTGATAGTTATTGATTTCAGTGGGCCATCAGTAGACTAAGCTGTTTCACGTAAGTATAAAGTTAAGTTTGTAAAGTGAGGTGCTGCCTGAATTGTATTTTCCTATGCACCCAGTCATTTCTGTGTAATGCTGAAACAAACAACTTCACAGTTACAAGACCAGCACACACTTAGATGCATCTCTATCCATCCAGAAGACAGAGCAACCCAGCGTGTGAATGTCTGATCTGCAAGCTGCCAGTCCAGCAAAGCGAAGCACTCCCATCCCAGTGGGTGGCTCCTCTTAGCAGCCTGGGGAAGCATCGCTTTGGGGCATCTAAACAGTACAGCTTCCTCTTGTCTTACAGGCTGAGTGAGGGCTATTAGCAGAGTTCAGTTTCCTGTGTTTAGAAAAACAGTAGAATGAAAGCACAGGAGGAGCACATCTGTTGCTGTTTTATAGAAGTGATTCAAACTTTTTCAAGTAGTCCATTCTTCCTGTCCTCCTTAGTGTATTTTGAAAGTGAAGTTTGCCTTTGCATGCACTGATTATGAAAAACGAATGTCCTAACTTGTGTGCATTGGCTAAAACCAGGATATGTCCTAACAGATGTATTCCTTGCCTCTTAAGTTAACTATGGCAAAGGAAGTTACTTACACGCCCTGAAACTTTCTGCAGGCTGTTTTCAATGTCACAGCTGTATAATTTTCTACTAAGACTGGAACTCTTTCTCATTCTAAAAATATATATATATAAATCATTTTTTCAGCATAACACAGGTAGGAGTTACCAGCCTTTCCATCACATACTATGTGCATTGCTAGGCTGGCAGAGGGTCTAGCCAGCACAGCAGCTTCAGTCTGACAGAAGCTATGTAGCTGCAGCTGAAGATATGGTGCTCCCACTCAGAGAAGTTGTAGTCTGGCTTGTGTTTTCTTAAGGCAAGGAAAAAAAAGAAAAAAAGAAAAGAAAAAAAAAAAGAAAAAAAGAAAAAGAGAGAAATAAAAGACCTGTGCCAGTAGACTGCCCCATTTCACATGCTTTCTCACAGGTCTCACAGGTCCTGAGTGCTACTTTACTCATTGATTTTGCTGCTGAAAGTTTGGGAGTGATGGTAGCTCAGGAAAGGCAGGAGCACTATCCACTGTTCTGAAAAGAGCAGTTTGCAAAATATACTCCATAACAACTTATGCACTAAGTTCCTATCTCTCCAGCTCCTGAGATTCCATCCCTAAAGATACCCTCTCTATTGTAAATATAAGAAAAAATGTTGCTGACTTTTTCTAACATTCCCAACAGCATAGCCCAAACATAGCTTCAGAGGATTCGCAGTTCCTCCAATTCTTCTTTAAATATCCTGAAAAAGGGGATGCCACTCTACTTCTGTAAGAAAAAAATACTGAAATGAAGGATCACCAAAAATAATGAACCCTGTGAAGTGTCTTTAAGTACCTGACTACAAAACCAAGTGGGGTCATGTGTGAAGCTCCCACAAGCACTTACTTAGACTGATGGACAAGGACTGCTCTACCAGCTCCAGACCCCTGAGGCAGCTGACTCCCTCCCTTCCTTCCTCCCTCCCTCCCTCCTTTTCTCTCTCTCTCTCCCCTCCCCCCTCCCCCCCGCTTCTTGTCTCAGAAAGTCTAATGAGAATCTGAAAGTCGAAATCTGGAAGTTGCAGACTTTCAGATGCAACCTCTTAATGCAGCTAATGGTACTCTGCTGCAGTTCAGCAGGATATTCGCCTGTGTCCCACAGGGAGCTTCTCACCACACCACACAATTCCCATGCAGAACTTGAAGCATGATGAAGTCAGGTTCCTGTGTGGCAGAAGTGAATCTATATTATTTGAAATGTGCTAAATGTCTCAAAATACAACTCTACTTGGTAAGACCGTGTATGCAGAGTCTAAGTTTGAATTCAGCTTGTACCCATGTGACTAGAATGGAGAAACTGAAAATGGAGTTATTAATGCCTCATTTTTGGTAATAATGAATACATTTCACATACACCTTAAATTGCTATAAACTTTTGTAACACCTTATAAAGACACATTCCCAAATCTCAAAAGATTGCATAAAAATCTCTTTGTTTCAAGCTTTAATCTTAGGCATAAGTTTGACAAATTGTTGATTAACTAATTTACTGATCACCCCTGGAATTTTGTTTTCATCACCATAATTCACTGTAAAACAAATAATTGTTTCTGATTCGCTTTTTTTTCTCTCTCTGTCTCTCTCTCCAGCAGAGTTAGTTTCTTCCATTCTTTTCACAGCTCCTTATATTGCCACAAACAAGATGTGGCCAGAAGGATGAAAATTAGAGACAGAAGACTGCAAGGCCTGAGGTCTGTAGGGATTTTCCCGAGGGTCTCAGCAGACAAGATGAATTCTACAGCAATAGATTTTAGATGGACACCAAATTAGAGCTGCTCTTTACAAAGGGAAAACAAGAAACTGCAAGTGACTGTGAGTTCCAAAGCCCTGTCAATGAACGTACACTTTTCTAAGATACAACCCAAGGACCAACCTTCCCCTTGGAGCACAGTCTTATGCCCAGGACAGTCAGCCCAGGAGAATATTATTCACTGTGTTCCACCCCCTCCAAATGTTCTTGATAACTGACCTGGGGCAAGATGTCCTGTCTTTTCTTTTTCAATGAAAGCAGACACAGGAGGCTCCCATATGGTGGAGACACTCATAAATTCAGACACCGTTTAGTCCAGAGAATTAAATATGAATTTCCTTCCTGTGTGTGAACTCTGGAAAAAAATAACAATACCGGCAAAAACAAAACAGGTTGCAGCACTTTTAATCGTGTTTTGCTTCGTAATCACCAGGCGAAACAGAGCTCTTCATGTGCATGATTAATGCAATAGTTCACCAACTGATTTATAGCTGGGACATAGCAAATAAAGCGGGGGCTTTCTTTGTTGGTAAATAGACATGCATCTGCTTACCCCCAAACAACATGCCCTGGTCTAAAGGAGGCAGCCCGATACAGACCCTGCTCTAACCTGATCTTTCATAGCATTTATGTGTGTGCGGTAGGCCCTTATGAACCTCTATTACAGTTAATTGGAGGCACTTAGTCCTTCTGCTGGCCTCTCACTATGATAAATATTTAATCACAGAGAGAAGTGTGCCTTTGCAAGGGGAGATATCAGTCACTGACTCTTGAAAACAGCACAAAGGGCACTGTTACCTAGAAGAAGTGTTGCACTCTGCAGTCCAGAAGTCAAGAAGGTCTGTCTAATTATTTCTGCAGTGAAAAAACAGTCTCGCTCTCTGACTTTGACATTTATCCTCTCTTCACCATACAATAATAAACCAAATGCAAAGCTATAGCCCTTTCCTGCCAGTTTATCTCTAGATTTCTGTAGCAGATGCAGGGTGTTTGACTAAGTAGCCAGCAACATTTGGTTTATAAGACAGAAGTACAGGCATCCACTTTACACTCAGCATGAAGCAGTAACAGTACAGATTCTGGGACTACCCCCAAAAATTCCCACACCAGGCCATGCTTATACTGCCATCTAAAGTTGCTAATAACAGGACAGAGCTTTCAACAAGTATGAGAGCATGTATGAAATAATTCAAAATAAGGCTTGATTGACTTAAAAAGGCAATGAAGAATTGGTGTCCAATAATGCCTGCTTTTATGTATCTGGGATCTTTGCAGTAATATTCTGAAACTTTATCAGCAGCTTATTTTCTGCCTAAGAGGGATAGATAAATTTAATTTAGCATGGAGAACAAAAACAAAATGATGATTTGAAACTCAGAATAAATATGTGTTGAGAAACAAATCGGTCAAGTATCAGGACAATAAAAGGGTAGCAAAACCCAATATGTGAATATTTTGGAGGTTAGTGGGCATAGTTTACTCATTCTGCTTTGAATCTCTTCTGCTAGAAATATGTTTTTCTATACTATTTTGTACTCTTAAATGACTGGCAGACAAATTTTGTATACAAAGTAAAAATTAATTAAAAATAACTGCGGTTGCATCTTGATCCTTTCTTTTTTATAACTAGAATGTATACCCAGAACACAAAGTTAAGTAAGACAACAAGAGCATTTAATTTCCACCTCTTTTGATACTGAATTATTTTGCAATTCATTCTGCTAGAAACTATGTTAAACTGTATTTCTCTAATTTTTCAGATTGTGTCTTCCATTAGAGATGATGACACAAGTTTTTCTTAATTATACAGGAATAAATCAAAAGTAATAATGCAGCAATCTGTGGCATTAGTCTGGATATACAACAATTTAATTGGAAACAGAATTTGAATCACTAATTTAATTTTTTTAACTGCTTTGTATGTGTGCAAGTGTTGCACAGCATTAATTTTATATGTAGAATATTTTATGAGTACAAACTCACTTGTAACTTGTTTGTCTTTTCTTGACTGACATCTGTATACATTGTAATATAAATTATTTAGTTAAGATGTAATTTCTGGGGAAGTTACACAAGGAATATAGGAATTTTAGGATGATATTATAATAAGTGATGTGAATGCTTTTGATCTACCAAAGGGCATCCGTTTTTTTAATTCCAGTTCCTGGAATACACATGGATTCTAAAGTTATGCCTGAAGAGTAGATAGCAAATAAGAGCAGAGAACTCTAAAAATCATTGAACTGCAGCAGATATCAAAACATCAGTGTGGTTCTTTGTTTTACTATAATGAGGCTCCTAGAAAATGCATAGGAGGTGAAGTACAGGTAAATCTACTCACACAGGTCCTTCTTCAAATAGTAAAACTGCCAATGCTACAACACACCCTTTTTTTCTTCAGTTTAAATCTATGTCTTGCAGTAGATTTTAAATGAAAGTGTAGTCAATAAAAGCAGCTCTGTGGAGGGGAAAATGATGAAGCCTGGATAGGCCACACACAGGCACATACAATTTCTGTTTCCAGATAGTAGTAAGATGCGGTCTGTGGCCTTCAAGATATTTTATATGCTTAAAGCATTGGACAGAATAGATTTGGGAGATTGTTATCAAAGACATCTGGCAAAGAGTCCATACTGGAACCTGAACAT
Organism: Crypturellus tataupa; assembly: GCA_034781795.1. Classification (NCBI taxonomy): domain Eukaryota; kingdom Metazoa; phylum Chordata; class Aves; order Tinamiformes; family Tinamidae; genus Crypturellus; species Crypturellus tataupa. The sequence continues at coordinate 363,348 of JAWLRI010000010.1, read as the reverse complement.
GTATATCACTGACATTTCAGGTTTGCCACTTCTACTTCTAACTAGCAAAAGGTATCCAGTCCTGCAGATGCAGATCAACAGCTGGGTGGTCAGCTTCCTTTCTTAGATCAAAGATAGAATTTCAATTCTGTTCTTGGCAATTGTCAGTCAGGAAATGAAAAACTAGGAATAAAATTCTGTCTTAACTTGGTTTTTTGTTGTTGTTGTTGTTGTTTGTTTGTTTTTTGTAGGTTTTTTTTTTCCAAAATTTTATTTTTTTCCCAGGGAAGACAAAGGATGGTGGGAACATTTCCAGATCATTTTAAATGGACTAAACCTTTTAGTCATATGAAGGTACTTTTACCACTTACCTCTTGCCCAAAAAGAGGGTTTCATCACCATTATTTTTATATAGGTTCTTCAGCTTCCAATACTAAGTTTGGAGAAGGGAGATTCCCATAGAATGGCAGTGATAGTGCTTATGATTATTACAGTCTTCTGTAATTGCTGTCATCTTCGCTTAGTATTTTCCTCTATTTTTTCAAGTGATTTCAGGCCCCTGAACAAAAATTTGCAACTCTACACCTGAGGAGTTTCTGCCTATGGTATGCTTAGACAAGTCCCATAAATCTACATCCTAAGTAACTCATTGGAATGGGTGGTTAGTGAATCCTGAGATTCTTCAAGGTTAACTTTGTTGGCTCAGGCATGTGAGAATATGGGGCACATTCTTGATCCATGAGCTCAAAAACTTCCAGAAATAGATTCTGTTACAACCTAATCATTGCTTCTCTTAAAAAAGACTCTGAAGGCATGACAAAAGGATAGCCCCTAAGAGCCTTTCTTTTACTTTCAGCCTACAGCTACATCTAGCATTCAGTGCTAGATATGAAAGCGTGAAGGGTGGGTAAGTAAGCAAAAAATCTTGTGGGCTCCTATGGGGACTAGAATTTTTCTTTTCTTCAAGTATTGCCTTGGAGAGCTACTGAACAAGAAGAGATTTTAAACCTTTTCCACACCCATTGATTTGTGTCAAATCTATTGATTAGAAATCTTCTCAAGAGCAGGTCCCCAAACTGTATTATCAAGACTGAAAATTGGAATGAAGACAAAGTGGTAAGCACGAAGAATACAGAGCTCAAACTCTTTTATTGGCCGTGCAAGTTGCAGAGTAGTAAGGTTCACTTGACTCTGCACCGCAGCTCTGAATGTGGACACCAAGGCATCTCACAGACCCCTTCCTGCTTGCATAGCCGGCAGGAAGTGTCCTTGTTACACAAGATGACTGGATGACACACACACACACCACACAGCCAGAGGACAGTCAAGAACAAGCAGCAAATAATTCTTAGATCACTCTCTGAGTGCTCTGAATGGTGGCTGGAGACACTAGTCACGTATATCACCAAAGCCCTCACACAGGTTACTTCCTAGAAGTTTCAAGCCCACATGCTTAACCACAGCATTCAGCAGTTCTTATTTAGGTCACTCCCAAAAGCTTACTTGAAAAAATGCAGAGTCTGAAAATTCACAAGGACCTATCACCTCAACAATATAAATCACAAAAAAAAAGAGATTACAAAATAATTCTGTGATTAAAACAGTCAAAAATAGTTAAAAGGGAAAATTATTTCTTTTTTTATATATGACAGCATAATAGCAATGCACCAACAATTTTATCTTGAAGCATTCTCCCAGCTCAGAAGAGGAAAGTAAATCTTTGTGAACATGTGAACATTTTAATATTAATGGAATGATTCAGCAGCACTCTAAAAGAAAATGTTTTGTCTCTCATAAATGCTATGTGCACTTTCCCCAGACTGTAGCATCTCACATTAGTAAAATGTTGGCCAAAACAAAAAAAACAAGACAAAGAACTGGTACATTTCTGGCACCAGTGACAACTTACATCTATTCAGGGTAGAAGCAAAGAGTTTTACAAATGTTTCAGAAATGCACACATGAAATACTGCAGTTATTTGGAAGTTTTAATGTCCTTGGTTGATGTGTGAGGAAGGTGTTTCTTTTTTGATGATTTCTCACAAGAACAAAGCACAGAGTCATTCATTTTAACTCAATCATTAAGAAATGACTAGATAATAACATGGTTCCATCTCTTTGACAATGAATCCATTTTCAGACAGGCTATTCATTGAAAATGTGTTAAGTATTACTTTCAGTATCTATGCATTGTTTCAGTGTGGTAATATATCAGAATTACTACACAATGGAAATATATAGATAATTTCAGTATAGTGATGTATATAAATTAGAAAATAATTTGAATGAATCTTTTTTACAGCACACTCCCAGAAGCAAGACTTAGTGTCAAAGGCATAACAGACAAATTATAACCATTCAAATTCCATTGAAAAAGAAGGTAGAGAAATTCTCCCAAAGTGAAAAGACGTTAGCTTCTGATAAGAAACAGATCTAGGGAAGGACTTCACGTTTGTAGGCAGTTACAGCAAGTCATGGACATAGAGTTTCCAGAGCATATTCTAATCAGAGCAAACAAGGGAAAAAAAAAACTGTAGATGAGATTCAGCTACAAGAAAGAGGAGGAGGAAGGAAAGGAAGAAAGAACCTGACAACTGTTAATAAATAGTCTACAAAGTCATGAAACTAGGAGTCAGAGAAGAGGACAGAGGAAGAAACAAGGGACAATTGTAGAAAGAGAAGAGCTGGAGAATAGAAAGACGAGATATCAAAAGGTTAATTGACTGTAAAAGAAGCTTTCACAGTGAAGACAACACACCTTAATTGCAGCCAAATAATTTGCTAAAGGAAACCAGAGGTTCATCTTTATCAGTTGGGCTCACCGCGTGGGGAACACTGAAGGAAGACCCGGTGGACCTGTGCCTGCACATGACCCAAATGCAGGGCGCACAGTCTCTGCAGATCAATACCCTTAGCAATTCTGTTCCACTGAAGGTAGACCATACAGAAGCTATTATTATCACTTTAATTATTGTAGGAAATCAAGTCTAAAATTACTTAAAATCCTTTCCCAAATATCTCAGTCATAAAACATTGCTTACTTGCGCAGGTGTCCACAAGAATAAAAACAGGCATCAGTGTTGAACACACGCTATGAGGCTCTGTTTTTGAAGCAGTGAGCTTTGCTGGACTAGATCCTAGTGAGCTCAGAGAGGGAAAGACACCCAGTTTGCCTTTAAGCTATAGAGTTTGGGTGGTCAATTTTATTTCTTGACTTGACTCAAGAAATAGTCAATACCTTTGGTAGAATAATACCAAGTTCTGCACATCCAAAATGCAACTTCTCTTTTTTGGTTAAAATTCCAGCAATAACTTCTATCCAATAGGATACAAAGGTCTATGCTACTTTAAGGAATAAATTATTAAATACTTTCTGTTCTTTATTACTACTTCAGTTTCTGCTGCTACTAAAAAAGCCCACAGTCAGTAAATCAAAGCATCCAGATGGAGGAGAAAAAAAATTCACTCAAGAAATGGATTTCAGTTTCATTTTTCCCAAGAAGCTTTTATAAACATTAAGGAACAAAATGTTTATGAAAAATGTCTTGTCAGTGTCCGTTTAGATGTACCATACTCATGGAGAATATGCAAAAATATTAGAAAGGAAATTAAGTTCCTGTAGCTTCTCTACATTATCTAGGCATTTGAAAGCCTCAGCTTCAGCTGCCTCAGCTTCAGAGGACTTGGTAATATCTATAAATTCAGAAAGTATCCATTAAAAAAAAAAAAAGGTATCTGCTGTGTATGGGAGAGTAGCACATTGAGTTGAATATATATGTGTGGTTTGGGAAATCTGTTTTTGCCTGGTAAGTAGAGTTCTCCTTACGTGTTAACAGAAAGATGAACCTAATGTTCATTGCCTCATGTGGTTTTGTATGTCCCAGGAATACTACTACAGTCTACAGATACAAGGCTCCATCTGGCTGCTCAATTAGAGCCCAACATGACAACTGATTGTTATGCAAAAGCAATTGATTTGATTTTTATATCCCTCAACAAGCTGACTCAATTACAATGAGTATATTTTTTCTTTTTTCCTCTTTTATTACTTGCCTTTTTTTTCCCCCTCCAGTTTTAACAGTGAAGTCTGTGGACTATCAAACGCCCTTGCCAAGAGGAATCTATACCATCCTGGGAGTCTAATGTGTTGTGAAAGGCAGTTGGGTGCTTTGGCAGAGGCTTTGCCAAAGAACAGTCATTTATGCTGAGTTCAGACAGAATTTTTGAATAGCCTTGTTATCCCCCTCTCCAGAACTACTGGAAGCTGAATATTAAAAACTGTAAATTACTATCTGTTTATCTATCCACAACCTGTAAGTTGGTCTGTTCTTGCTTTTTAAAGCTCTCCTTTTGAGATACAGTGAGCCTTATCCTGAACAGTGCCAATTATGCCACCTTTGCAGAGACTAGGAGCAGGGAAAAAGAGGCAAGCAGCAACTATTAGCTTTGCAGACCTGTTACATGCAGTATCCAGGTTGCCTCCCACATTCTGGAAGAATTTCTTTCCGGTGAAATTCTTCTGGTTTCTACTGATGCCCTGAGAGCAGAATTAGGCTGAGGATTTCTCCCAGCATTATGCAGATTTACAGTGAGCCGAAGAGTAAATAAAGCTTTTTCTCTCCTGTGTATTCTGTGCTTGAGGGTGGCATCTACATGTTTACAGAGATTGGAGACTACTGTAATTACTCTCTCGTTCAAGCTGCATGTAAAGGCAAAAACATCATCAACGCTGCCCTTTGCCCCTCTGACCATTAGAACTCACCAGAAGGTAAAAACAAAGACAACAAGAAAGGCAAATCACAAAACAGGGGGAAAGGAATAAGATTGGTCATGATCTGCTAAAGACATGGCATTTTTCTAAATCTGGAAACCAGGTTCAGATCCAAAATTCCACTTATCCTCCCTAATTCAGTGGGGTTTTAACTGAAATCTACTTCTACTAAAAAGAGACAAAGTACAGTTGGATTCCATCAACCTTCATCTCCTATCCCAGTCCTCCCAAATCTAAGACTGTCCCATTTTAAAGTATTTTCTGAGTATAATATCAATAGGCATAGATGCGGTAGATCACTTCTCCCTACACTGTAGGGAAAATACCTCCTTTGCTTGCATCTGAATAAAGCTACTTGAGGAATCATTAGGAAAAAATATTTTGCTCAGTCTTATACGGATACAGTACACACAGCCCCATAGCAAAAGGAAAACCTTCCAGGCTACCTTTGCTAATTCACTTCCTTCTTTGGAAGGAGCCTCACTGTCACTGCTGGCAGCCCTCCAAAAGCCCCAAGGACCTCTCTGAGAGCCCCGAGGCCACTCTGGCATTCTTACTGAGCTCTCAAGAGACAGCCAGGCTTGCCAAGTCCTGCAGCTCTAACATTACATGTGAATTTTAGGTCAGCACAGAGCTTTCTTTGCTACCTGGCTCTGAAAAAAAAAAAAAAAAAAAGAATGGCTTTGTCAAAACCTTGATTCATGGATTCATCATAAAGCATGATTAAAGTACCTGGTTGAATGAAGAACAGTTCACCAAAGAGTCTAGGAAGAGGAGAATAAATTGAAGAATTCTTATATTCAACAATAATGTATTTTTTCAATTAGCAATTTCATATGAAAATGAAGCATTGTAACATGAGCTTCTCCAAGAGAAATCAAATAGCTCTGCAGAAAAGCTGGTTTAATTTCATGGAAAGAGAGAGACAGAGGATCTGAAGTCAGAGAAGCACACCCACAGAGTATCAATAGTCCAGGGAAAGTAACTGGTGGAGTTATTTTTTCAGACCAAACCCCAGTCAACACTTAGCCCTTCACCTGCGAGTGAGTGTTGCACAAAGGGGTCATTGCAGAGGGAATCACAGCATATGGAAGATTTATACAGGCAAACTGACCATAACTTTAATTAAAGGCTAGGAAATTCAAAACTGAAGCTTAGCGGAGTTGGACTAAGCAAGCATAGCATTCTTACAGTGGATTGGAATAACTACTGTCTCATGTCTGCCTTAGGCAGTAGAACAGAGATGCTAAATACCATTACATTCTGATTATTTTAAAGCATGTTTTGTTCTTGCTATTGCAGGCGAGGCTGATGTATTACACCCTAAGATCTCTTCTATCCAGCATTATTAGGCTTGTTCCACTGTGGGGGAAGTCCCTAAGGTCTTCGTCTAACACATGACTGTGGAAGTTGCACCTCCTTTTCTGCAAGTGATTCATTCTGAGTGCTGCCAGCAAACCTGATTAACAAAAATCAGCCTCACTGCTTTTTACTCCTGCTAGCCCAGCAGAATATATCAGCCAAGAGAGCATGAACTGGCTCCTGTTTTGCTGAGGTTTCCAGAGCTTTAGAGCTGGTTCCTGTAAACCCACTCAGGGCAGAGAGAAGCAGCAGCATCTGAAAACCTCACCTGGGCTGCCAAGTCTGTAGAGCAAAAAAGAACTAAGACTTGGGAACAATAAAGATTTCTCCTGAAGAAACTGAAAGAGGTGGAGAAGATTATTCCCACATTACTACAATGACAAGTCCCCCTTAGTAAATAGCAGTACTTTCATAAATAAATCTTTTCATGAAGGTCATGTGACTGATGTTATCTGGATCCTCAGGATTTAAAAAATTATTATTTTTTTTTTTCTTTTGGTCAGAAGCAACATGTGAAAAGTGAATCTTCTCTTCATCTTGATCTTGCATGAGTTCGTGTACACTCTGGAACACAGACACAGCCAAGTTCTACGGGACTATTGCCATGGGCGTCAGTCAAGGAGGTGTTTCTCTCACAGCAATTAATACAAGATGTGTCTTACTATCATACTTAAATTAACAAATAGCACAAGAACAAAAGAGAATCAAGTCTTGTGTACTTGGGAAACACGACAAGATCATTGCTATTTGGCAGTGCCTGATGTGTAGCAAAAAGAGTGGAGGACAAGTACTGGGTATTATTTGCAACATACTCAATTTATCATCAACAACATTTTTCAGGTCTAATTATATTGTTAAAGCACCAGTTTCACCAAAGATTATATGGGTAACAGTACCAGTATTGCAACCTTTTGAAAATAGCAACAGCCTTCAATCCAGATTGTTTTGCTGCAGCATACAGTTGAAATTTAATTTCTCCACCATATGAAAAATTGAAATACTTAAGTAATAACATTCAGCAACATCATCTGCCATCTGATAGTGCACAGAAACTGGGCAATTATGTTTCGCCTCGGGTGGCTAATAGGCCCATTTCAAATTTCAGGCATTATCAGATAATAACACTGCCTGCATCTGAGTATGTTATTATAATTATTAACCGTAAAGAATGGGAGGGGAGGGAGAGCGAAGAGGGGGAGAAAGATTGTTTTTAATTATTTAATTCTGAAGTGCAATAAGATAAGTTCATTGCTCCCCATGAGCTAACATTCAGAGACCAAGTGCTGGCATCACTGCAAATTTAGCTCAGACTGACTTGTTTTCCTATTTAAAAAACCTTATCAATGCTTTTTGGAATTAGTAGGTCTCCGAGCAGTGAGTCTTGTCTGGAAACCCCACATTGGATTAAAAACTGTAATGGGGACAGGAACTCCAAGGAATCTTCCATTAGAAGCCGGTTTCATTTGTGATGCTTAAAAAATGCTTCAGCATTCCTGCTTTGGATTCAAGGATATATTATAATTACCTAGCATTCAATTACTTCTAAGGATTTGGATTTTCAAAAACTGCATGAAATGGTAGCTAGATGAAATCTGAAATACTCTTCACAAATTTATAAATGCCCCAGATACAGGCCCACAAATATTCATTCGCTTAAAAAGAGCTGAATGGGCTTGTGGGATAAGGGTCCCTCGTCTGTTTAAGAACTGCATTGGAGGACTGCAGCTTGTTTTTGTGGCCTACTTGAAAATAGATATTTGATCAATTACATATAGTGTAGGTAATATAGTGCAGAAATTAATATTAAATTATACAGTCTAGAGATTTTCACATGTCTCTACTTGCTATGACTCTGATACTGGTGTTTTTCAAAGCTCATGCCTCAGAGATGGCATGCAAAGTGCTTTTACTGATTTTTTTTAAAATAATTTTCTTTGATTCTGTAGCAAAAGCTTTGGAAATAGAGAGGTGAGTGTACCCTCTAGACCCAAACAAAAGAAGACATAAAGTGAATGATTTAGACCCTTTTCATTATTTGGTAAGATTGTTCATTTCAATTCTCAAGGGCCATTTAGTGCACAAAAACATCCTGCATGAGAGTTATGACTGCTGTGTACAAAATGCACTTAACACAATCCAACAAAAAGAAAAGAAGGAGAAGGGCAAGTGGTTAAGAACATAGATTTTCCTGATCATCTGAAGTCAAACAGTTCACCATTTTAACAGTCACCGTGACTTACATAAAACCTTCATGCTTGCTCCAGTCCTACTGCCTTCCCAACTTCCACACTAAAAATTTCATAAGCCAGCCTCATTCCTCTTCCACTGTCGTCCCTTCATGACATTGCACATGCTAGAAACAACAGAATATTTCTGAAAAATGCTCACAAATTTAGTTTTCATGAGTTTCTCTATGATTATTTCACTTCCTATAAAAGATATTTTATAGTTAGAAAAAAAATCTGCAAATCTGCTGCCCTCTGTGTGTTAGATGGTGAAGTATTGTTGAAGTATTAAATTGTTGGACTGCAGGGCACTGCTCATCTAGGTCACTCAAAAGCAGAGCTGCTCTATCTCCTTAAAGTTTGCCATGCATGTTAAAATATCCCACTTTACATTTTTCCATTAACTAATCTTAACCACACATGAGAATTTAGTTATAAGACAGGAGGTTAAGAGATTACAGAAAGATCCTCAACTCTGCAACAGCTGATCTGATGAAGAACAGGATCCCTTTCTGAGCCAGCAAGGCACATTTGCAAAATATCCCATTAGGCACCAAGTAGTTAGTGATGAAGCTTTGCCACTGCTCCCCTATCTCAGGTCGCAGGGCAGCAATTTCAGATGCTTCGCTCTTAGATGACTTTAAAGACCTCCTTGCCTCACCTCTGCAGTCAGACCCCATCAAAACAAATGAAATCGGTAGAGGAGCATCTTCTCCCAGGCAACCATAGCAAACCACTCTTCCATGAAGGCCTACAATGAGGTAAAAAGAAAGAAATGTTTGCATACAAAAAAGAAAAGAAAAGAAAAGAAAAGAAAAGAAAAGAAAAGAAAAGAAAAGAAAAGAAAAGAAAAGAAAAGAAAA
>JAWLRI010000010.1:298682-351689 GCA_034781795.1 Crypturellus tataupa | reverse complement strand
GTGCAGGGGGGTTGGACTAGATGACCTCTAGAGGTCCCTTCCAACCTTAGGCATTCTGTGATTCTGTGATTCTATGCTAACAGGTAGTGCTATCAATGTATACACATAGCAGTAACGAGACCCATAATGCAGCCACCCATATCGTTCACAGATACCTTCCATACGCTGCACACCTTAACCAGGCGTTTCAACAGTCAGTGCTGCTTGCAGAATTCCATTTCTTAATTTCAAACATTTTATTAAAATCCATACTTGGCACTTCGAGCTTATTATGGGATAACCGATACCTTCTGGTTGCCGAGAGGTTTCCTTTACAGCAAGACCATACATTTGTGGTATCACAGTTTCTGCCCCAAAACTTGGCACTGTTCAACAATAAAAAGTTTTGGTCTGCAGTTCAGGCTAGTCTCATGCTATATGAATGTTAGATGCTGCTGATAACTCTAATAAATTTTTCAGGTATGTGACTTTTGGCTCTTAGGTAACTGGAAAGTGAAATCTGGGTACAAATTACAGCTTACTAGAATGTATGGCGTTGAAGCACGACTGTTTATTTCCAAATGCCCTAGGTTTTTATATTTTCCTGGTTTACTTCTTTCCATCACAGTTTAAATTAAACAGTTTGTCTAGCTTCTATTCACACATTTCCCAAAGATAATTAAATAGGAATGAAACAGGAATTGCAACTCCTTCTTATTTGTAACATATCTGATTCCTTCCTACCTTTTGAAAACTCCCTCCGTCTTGGAAAATATATTCAATACAAGCAGTTTTTGCATTAAGAGATTAAACTTTACTGTTTTCCTTTTCTTACTCATCTTTTGTGCTGTCACTACACTACATAACAAAACACTGAGAAAACAATCCATTTCTGTAAAGGTTGCTTGCTACCAAGTCCAATACCTCTTTGAACTGCTGCTTCTTTTTCTTGAAGGCTCGTGTTTGTCTTTAATTAAAAGGAAAGGAAGCGCATGATGCATTGCTGGCTCTATCTGATCTTTACTGTTTGATCCCATCCATTCAGATATATATGTTTTTTCTTGTCCATTCAGACACTAAATCAATGCAACAAATCCAAACGTCTACTGCAGTACTCACTTGTTTATGGGACTTTTTCCTTTTCTTTTCAGAATGTGTTGAAAAATGAAGGGAGAGAGCTGGGCCTAAGGACTTTAATATTTAAAATACACAAGATAACAAGACTATATTGATTCAGGGGAATTCAGAATGCTTTATAACGCCACAAAACGCCTACATTAGGAAAGCATCAGACGTGAAGAGTTAAATATTAAAAGAGAGATTACTTGAGGCTAACTCAAACTTCCTCCCAGTGAAGGTAATACTAATTCACCCAGAGGATTAGCAGCCTTAACAGAAGCTAAATGTATCCAGGTCCGCCTAGCTCTGCTTTCACCCTATACTTTGTTCCATATCAGTTTGATTTACCACAGCACTCTTTCTGCAGACGTTAATTGAACCCTAACTTACTCCCCCAAATAATTACAGTCCTCTCAGAGACAATGCCTTTTCTGCTTTGGTTTTAAATTTTTCCAGTTAAATCTGTAATACAAGATGAAATTACATTTCCATATCTTCTCCTGCTGGCTTGTCCATCTTTCCTGCTCTGCAGCTTTACATGTTAAGCTCACAGAATTTCTTTTAATCATGGTCTTGCTAATCTCGTCAATTCAGCCCTGTCATGTTAGGTCCCCTCAGGGTGGATCATACCAGAGGAAGGAACAGAGAGAATCCAACCAGAGTAGGGAACAGAGAGAATTTAGTAAGTCTTAAATAGAAGATATTTTACTCATTTGCTTAGTTTCTATTTAAAAAAAATTTTTTTTTTTCAAATTTCTTCATGTCTTCTTTGTATTGCAAGTATATTTTGTGCTGGAGTCATTTATGAAATCCCTGCTGAAGAATTCTATCTTGAAAATTAGCCAGCTGGGGACTAGAATAGTTAGGAAATAATATCATTACAATGCAGTAATGTATTAATAGTGCCATTATAGCTTTATAATTCCTACCGTTCTCATATCTTTGGCCTACTATATTCCAACTTTTTTTTCCCACACTAAAGGAATTGCTATAGCAACATACCTTCAAACATGTATGATTAATATTTTATATGCCCATGACTGACTAGATATTTGTTCTAGACATAGCATATTGAAAAACAAGATGGAATACCTGCCATGAATCCATAGGACAGAAACTGATTTACACAGGGAGAAAAATAAATCATAAATTGAATAAGAACAAGAAAAAATAAAATTTCAGACATTCAGAATACATGCAAGTTGATAAAATACACTGCAATGTCTTGATTCATATAGTATATATTAGTATTTTTCTAAATAACACAGAATATCACAAGCCATTTCAGTATTATATCAAGAAAATGATATTTTCATCTCTTGGGAAGATAACTGCCTCACCTTTTTTATTCTTTTTTTTTTTTTCCCCCTCCACTTCTGGACAGATGCCTCAGTCCTGCAGGCAGATTTATGCAAGTATACTACTTATTCTTAGATCTCAGGGAAGATAAAGATATTTCAGTCTAGGAACCCAAAAAGTGATCATACTTTGCAAATTCAATCTTAAATGCATCACTGGGCCTACTGTCGAAGAGGTGCCTCCCCTTAGCTTCAAACTTCACAGCTGCTTAGTATCGGTCAAGATTTTGGATTACTGACTCAAGCCACCATTCCTGGCTAGGACAGGCAATTAGAAGCACATGCTTTGCCATTTTAGTCTCCATATGTGCATAATTTACCATTAACCAAATATGATGATAGCTATTGGAGCCTTGTTACACTTCTTGTCAGAAGCCAGGTACTTTACATGATGCATCTAATGGTAAATTAGCATTCTTATAAGATAAAAAGCACCAAACTCTCTCACTGCAATTTAAAATTTTGTCTTTTAAAAACTCAGTAATAGTAATCATAACAAAGTTGAAACACTCAGTGAATAAGGCCTCTGTCAAAAGTAAATCTGTCTTATTTGTTACAAATTAAGTAGCCGTGGCTCACAGACTCAGCAGGAGATCTATGTGCCATGTGCATTCAATTTAAATCTTTAAAATGAGGTGTTGGAAGCAAGGGAGTTTTTACCATGCAAAGAGTAAATTAAAATAGTGCAAGCAGTGGTGAACAGGGAGGCTGCTCAGTGAAACTGGAAAGTGTCAGTACAGCTATTGACCTGCTCATTCCTTTACCAGTCTGTGCACCTCAGCTCATTCCTGACAAACTCCTGCAACTTCACACATGTGCATGAAGTGTTTTGCACAATGCAGATGTTGGAGGGTTTGTCTTGTGGAACATGGAAATGAACAGGGTGCAAACAGTGGATGGGCTTCCAAAAAGCAATGTCCAACTAACTTGTACCGCAGAAAAGACCAAAGCTCTCAGGAAAAATACTGAAACCTGATACTATAAAGTACAGGAGACAGAGGATATCACTGAAATTAGAGAAGCTATTTTACTCTAACATTTCTAAAGTTGGGAATGACTGCTTTACAGCCTTCATATTTTCTGCTGCCAACTCCTTGATAGGATATATATTGCATGTGGTACCCATGTACTATCCTGTGGCCCATACTAATCTGATAGTGCATGTTTATTGCTCTTTCCAGATTATGATAAATATATCTTGTAGACATTTACAGATAGAAACACCTCAAAAAAATCGATCCTAAATGCCGCTTGAGGAGCCTTTTACATTGACAGCTTTCCTGAAAGATCAGGTTTTTCCAAAGCACTGTCTTTCTGTCTAAGGGCTTGAGTTAAAAAGTAAATTTGTCTGCCAACAGCACTTTCAGTTTACACAGGCAAATATACCAAGCAGATTCTATTGCTTACTAGTTACATGATTTTTCTATATGATTGCATATAAACAGCTGCTAATCCTTTTATCTGAACACCTACCTCTCACACCCAAGTGTTCAGATCATTTAAACACATTTAAAAACATATTGCTCTTAGGCTTTTCCAAGCTCTCAGACTTTTGTAGGCTCTCAGCATTAATGCACCATGAGACAAGACAGCTGGAAACAATGTCCTTGGTCAGTCTTTTGAAGTTACAGTTGTTAAACTCAGATTATGACAAATGTAAGGATCAGGAAACCGTTCAGCCTCAGACTGTCATGTAACTTGTGTCTCAGTTTTCCTTACTGACAATTCTGATTCATGTTTTCCAAATAACTGTCCATGGTCATGCCCAACTTTTATCCAATCATTTGCACAATATCTATAGATCTTCTGCCTTGCCCCCATTCTTTTCAGCAAGATAAAAAGAGGGCAGGGGGAACCCTCCTACTTACTTCAACTTACTAGGTTATCTGGCAACTGTTACTTTAAATGGATTTGGTGACAGGGCCTGAAAGCCTGAACCTAAACAAAGGATAAACAGGAGCATCAGTGAGGAAGGCAAATAGATGAGCTGAAGAGGTAAAGGAGCTTTAGCACACAGGAAAGCCAAAGTCTTCCTGGGCCGTTATTGATGTCTCTTTTGGAAGACAAAAAGCTTTATCTGAGCATTTCTTGGCCACTTGATCTTTCACCTGACTGTTGATTCCCTCATCTGGGGGGAACCAAGGGAAGAACAGAATAATAGAGAAAGGGAAAAGAGAATAATATGCAAAAAGCAGAAAGATACTCACCAGCCTGTGTGATGCACAGGACAGAGTCTGTCCCTCTTGCTATCACACACCTCACACCATCCATCCTTGTTGCAGAATACAAGAGGTAGGCAAAATGACAGCTTCATCCTGTCGCTTCATGGTTATGTGCTGAAAGCAGCATTAACAAAGGCTCTCCTTTTCTTTCTTTTCAAATCAAGGAGGGACTAAGGGAGGCAGAACTACACTGAATTGTTCAGGCCCTGAAAAATAGGGGCACCTTCCTCTTCTGTTGTATCTTATCTTGATGTTATGTTAAATATGCTAAGCCAGCTGCCTATTCTACCCCACTTATCTGACTACTATCTTTACCCTGCCTATATGCAATGATCAAGAGGATTGTAATGACACTCTATAACAGTTCCCCATGAGGAAGCTCTGTTCCTGAATAAAAGTGCCTTTTTCCAGTATCCCCTTGTTATCTCCATGAAAGAATGAAGTTACCTGTGGCAATCCCCATGGAGACAATGGCTTGGGTGAGTTTTTTTAGCCTGTTCATATATGGAGATTCCCTTTAATAATAATTCTGAGTGCCTGAATATTGCACTAGTTTAATGAGCAAATTCACACCTCTCATAAAGAGTTAAAATCACCCAGCACCTACTGTCTAGCAGAAATGAGTGCTTGACTTTGTTGATTAATAGAAAGACAAATTTGATGAGAAAGATCTTGCTCCTAGAAAAGAAAATGGGCTTATAAGATCCTGTTCAGATCTGCAGAAAAATGTATATGCTGAACACTGCTTTTTAGGAAGCAATCTCTTAGACAGAATCCTTTAATTATGTAATTCTAACAGTTACAGTAGGAACTCCAACATTTACAGCAGGAACATACAACTCCCATCAACTGTAAATCTTTCAAATCAAATCTTGATTCTACACCTACCAATTAAAATATGCCTCTTCCAGAAAGAAAGAAAAAATAAATAAAATCTGAAAGCATTTGTAAGACTATCAAGCATCAACCTTACAGCGTCCCTGAATCAATCTACCCACATCCCAAATGTGCTCTCAAGATAGAATAAGCTTCCTGAGCTACACCGGTGCAGAAGCAAAACATATTTGGGCTAGAACATTGAAATGGGGGTAAGCAAGCTTTAAAGCAACAGAAAATAACATTATATCAGCAATTCTGCCTCTCTCCAATGTGAAGTAATTCAAAGTAAGAATATTCTTTCCAATTCATTTTATCTCTAGAATTATTCCAGTGGGAAGGTATGCTTAGAAATTAAAGGAAAGACATTTTTAATCACCTTTTCCTGCTATGCTCTAAATAAAAGAGAAAGGACTGAATATTAATTGCAGAGAGCTGAGATAAATTCTGGACCATATAGGATCATCCTGTTAAATCCAATACACTCACTTGTGTAATGATGTTTTTCTACACACTGAGACAGCCTAAGTGAATATTGCTTTCCTGAATTGAAAACTCTAGAGAACACAAAGAGACGGATTATTTCTCACTCAAGGGTAAGTATATTCCACCTAAGAAAGGAAAGGAAAATGATTCTTTAGAAAAGCCTTCTTTACTAAAAAGAATCTTCAGATCCACGAACATTCAAATGTTCATTCAAGTGGTGGAAGACTCGTGGGCTTTCATGCAGCAGAGAGGAGGACAGGTATGAACACCCTGAATTTTGGAAAGCTAGAGGTAAATTGCTTATTCTGTACTGAAGCATTTGCTCTTTCTGGCTCAGAAAAGGGAAAGCAATCCAGAGAAGGGTATATAGAATTAAATTTGATCTCCAAACATTATAAAACTTGGAGCAACTTGGCTAGATTACCTAGAATGCGTAGATATAGGATATGGCACTCACTAAACATGCTCAGATATTTGGTAACCATTTCTGGAGCTTTGAAAACATTTCCACTGTGGGAAAGCCATCTGGCAGGTCCTACACAGTTGCGCTCCGAGCAATGTTTTATAAATACGGAGGCTAACTGATGAAGAACCAGAAGATATGTCTGCTGGCAGGAGCAAGTCCCAGACCTTTAGCAATTTCAGTCTGGACTTCTGTTTCACAAGCAGCTGACAAGAATAGCTGGGGGAACAATTGGACACCCCAGAAAGTTTCTGACAGACCAATTAGCAGCTAGGAAATGCTACAATAGGGATAGTCTTCTCAAACTCTGAGCAGAGATGACATTTGTATGCACATATTGTGGCCATGTTGTAAATTTTAGGCACTGTCTTGGAAACAAGATGAGAAGGGAGTGCCTCTGTATATGTAATAAAATATGCTCAAAACCTTATGTTTGGATGTATAACAGTAACAAAGTGGAGAAGACAGCATGAGGAACACAAATAGAAGTACTGCCTAATAAGTTTTGTTTAAAACTTATTGAGGGTATTCAAAATACAATTTACAGGGTTTCAGTTTACAATATTTTTTGTGTACATTAAATGTCTGATTTATCAAGAACTCTGTGGTACTTTGCAAATTGTCTGGAAACTATTAACACCTACTGTTCAGAATCGTGCCCCTGACACCCTTGAGGTGTGCAGGATCCCAAGGAGACATGGTTGTGGACTGTACACCAGCAAAGAGTTAAAAGTGTGTGGCAGGAAGATGGGAACTTAAGAGGCTGTACAAAACACTGTCCACACCATTATGTTAGCATAGTTTAGTTTGGCAAAAGCAAACATGTTTTTTAAACAGGATATAACTAAAATCTCCTAGACGAGGTCTCAGTTGGTGTCCTTAACATTTCCTTGTGCACATGTAACACCAGTTCAGGTTCAGCCTTACTGGAAAGACTCCTGATCTCACCCTCTCACCTGATATCACTACCTTTCTTAATCACCACAGAAACGATTGTCGTCAACCTCCCCTACCTACTGGACATCTTCCATTTGAGTTTTGCTCTAAGCCATCACATTTGGGTTCTGCTTTGATGCATATTTTCAATATTTTCTGCTTAAAAATCCATAGAGCCTTCCCTTCACAGCAAAAACACTCCTTCCCCCACCCACCGTGAGCACTGCTGTGTTCCCTGCACCACCCTTGACAGATTCAGCCCAGTCTCTCTAGAAAGCTCCTGTCCTTTCTCCCAGCACACAGGTCTTGCTGTGGCACACTCTCTCTGCACACTCATCCCATGGCTTCCTTCTCTTTATAGCACCCTTGCTTCCGCTTCCAAAGGCCTCCACAACTTATATCCTCCTTCAGATCCTCTTGTAGGATCCCAGTCAAGGCCCTGATGCCAGCTTTTCCATGTCTACTTCCTCCATTTTCAAACAAATATATTTGAGTTTACACAATGTCCATGAGACAAGCTCCCGAAAAACGTTCTCAAAGCCACCTCAGTAGGTTCCTGTATATCTTTTTTTCAGTTTTCTCAACTTTCCAGCAATTTTACAGACCCAGTCTGTACTTGTATATGCCCTGGGGAGTTTTGTTGTAAGTGCAAATAGGAGCAAGAGAAAAAAACTTTGTTATGAAAGACTGATGTACTGTTATAAACCTTAGCTGATGTTGTGGTTGCCTTGTCATCAGTGTATTTGGTTGCATATTGTTTCTCTTTCTTCCAATGGAAAAAATAAATGAGTAAAAGCTGTGTTAAATGAACACCCTTGTGTTTAACTATATGCAATATATTTTTAAGCATTACTGGAAGATTTTGGTGGAAACTAGTCTGAATCATAACCTTGAATCTAAACACCTCCTGTCCCTGAAATTCAAGGTTGATGGAAACGTACAAGCTTTGAATCTCTACAGGTTTTTGTTCTGGGTTACATTCAAAACCAGAAGGGACTTGTTTTTCAAGTACAATTTGATGTGGCCTGGGATAGCATAAATCTCACAGAACATCTGGGAAAAATTTTGCTGATAGAAAGAACATGGAAGTATTATTTCTTGAGAAAGTACAACATTATAAAGTTAATGTATAATTTTTCTAAAAGAGTTGCCAGCCTCACATTAAAATATGTCTTTTATTTAGAAGAAGAGTAGACCTAACCTTGAAAAATATTTTGCATTACCATGCTGTTTTTATTTCTAAGAACATAAAAAATGCCCTCTTGGGTAATACTAATGATGTCCAACAGTGGCAAAAGAATGATTAAAATTATATAAAACATGTGAGCCTGGCCGTTTTCTATGTCTCCTTTCTCTTCATCCATGCACCCAGAATGACTGTATTAAAGACATTATGGGACACATTCCTGCCTTAGCATCTTTGCATAGACCTGCTGCCCGTAAATTTTTCTAACGGACATTCTAATGGGCATTTCTAACATTAATTTTTCTAAGCTTCCTGAAGCCAGGGATGCTGTCTGCCTCCACAACTTCATACGGCAACAAGTTACAAAAGTTCACAACTCTGTGTAAATGCACTTTCTTTCATCTGTTTTAAACCAACCTACAACTAATTTAAAACATACTGATGTCCTGTTATTGTGGAATTTGGTGAATAATATTTTTATATTTGCATTACCTACTTTCTTTATGGTTTCATAAATCTTGATTACAACCCCCTTGACCCCAGACTTCTCTCTAAGAACAGTCGAAGACTTTTTAGCCTCTCCTTGTAAAGTACCTGCTCCAGCCCCTTGAACATTTTGTTGCCTCTCTCTGTGCCAGCTCTGCTATATCTTTCTTGATAGTGGAGATGAGAACTATGCACTGGACTCAAGATGTGAACACACCAAGGTTTTATGTAACAGCAATTTGACTCACTCCATCTTTTTTACAATTTCTTCCCTGACAATGCATCACTTTTTTGGCTGCTGCTGCCAATTTTACTGGTGATTTCAGACCTGTCAGTTCCAGAACAGTGACAACTGAGATCTCTCTCTTGAATCACAACTGCCAGTTCAAAGTTTAATATCATAAAGTAGGCCTGTTTATTTTATCCCTAAATGCATTGTCTCTTATTTATCTACACGGATACTTATTTGCTACGTTTTTGATTATGGATTTGGCTTTGTGAGGTTCTTCTGAAGTTCCTTGCCATTTTCACACCATCTTACTGTCTGAGAGAGCTCCCTATCTGCTGCAACCATGGAGACTGCACTGCACACTCCCAGCACCACATCACTGATGAAGATGCTGAATCAAGGTAGTTTTAGTACTGATCTCACTGAGACTCACTGCTGACTCATCTCAATCCTGAAAAGTGACCTTCAAGTTCTGCTATTTGGTTTAGAACCTTTTACGAGGTTTCAGTCCGTAAAGGATCCTTTCCTCCAAACCCCACGGCAAGTCAGTTTCGGTAAAAATCTTTACCATGGACAGTTTTTTGAAACTCCATATTATGTTACCAAGGAAGTCCATCACCACTATTCTTCTTGACATGCTTATTGATATCCTCCAGAACTCCGGCAGGCAATGGAGATAGGACTTCTCTTTGAAGAAGCCATATGACTTTCCCATAAAACCATGTTATCAAAGTTATCAAAGTTATCAAAGTTGTATTCCCTTTTATAGGATCCTCTGTCTCATCAGACCAAAATCAGACTCCATTGTACTGTAGTTAAACCTAAAGACTTTTGAACCAGACTGCTGTATTAAGCAAAGTTGCTTAATTTCCATAAATCTTACTCTCACTGATTTAGTCCTATCAGGGACATGGGTAAATCATTCAAGTTCCTGAAGCTGTAGCACATGCTGAAATGATTTTAGTATGCTGATTAAATGAGACATAGGGAGGTCAACTTCAATAAGTGATCACACCCACTTAATTAGTGGCAAAGAAAACTAAAGCAAAATAAATCTCAAGAGTTCTGCAACTTTGTAGTTAAAAAGGAATTAATATCATGATATGAACTCATCATTCCAGTCAGAACTCTCATTTTGTGTAAGCAGGCTTCCCTTATTTCCATAAGAGGCAGGCATTTTTCTATTTTAAACCCTAATGCTGTTCTCTTATTTTTTCTTTTTCTCTCCTTTTTTTTCATTCACCCATCATTTTCGTTTTGCTTTCCACATTTCTTACTGTTTCATTTTTCCTTCCCTGAAAAAAACAGGAAAAAAATATTAAATAATAACATTTAATAAAAATTGCCTTTATACAGAGAAGAAATTTCCCTCTGTTACCAAAAGACATTTACCTTCCATGCACACTTGAAAATCAAAGTGCTGAGAAAAAAAAAATGTTTATTTATTGAGAAAATAGCTTTCAGTGCTAGTAAGAACAAGCCTAAACAATATGAAAAATCCTTACTGCTTTGATTTCTTACAAACATGCCTAATTAAGGTAAGGAATGTGTGTGATGGTTTAAATTTTCAAAGAAATAGGTCTAACACTGGACAAATATTCACTCCACATGCTTATATAGGTTGTACTGAAGTTATATGAATCAATACTCTAATGGTTTGGCCTCCCTATCCTTGCTGGTGAAAATAATGATGCAGTATCCAAGACTGTCTTTTGGGGGTTCACTTCGCTGTATTTATCAGGTCTGACATTTCACCCAACCAATTCAGTAGAAAGGTTATTAAGAGCACAGCACAAATAGCCTGTGCTCCCAAGAGCATATTTTAATCAGAAAGAAAAACAGTAACTGAAAACTCTAATAGAAAGGGGCTCTGTGTGGGTGAAATATCACACAGACGTATGGAAGGGTTTTGCTTGCTGCTGCTCCTGCCTGCTGCCAGGCAGGTTTGGAAGGAGCGAAAGGTGCAGAAGGAAGCAGACACTCACCTGCCACCCATCTATTTTCCGATCCTCTGTAGTCACACATTTTCCTGGGTTTTAAGCGTGCATTGCTTTGGATTAAAAATGAAAAAAAAAAAAAAAAAGAAAAGAAAAAGATGATTATTGCTTTTCAGCTGAGAAGAACCAGGATCTATGGAACTCTTTGGGTTTTATTCCATTAATGACATTTATTCCATTTAATTCCATCTAATTCCATTTTCTTAGTAAACAGCACTAGAAATGCACCTTCCATTCACAGTCCTCCCTCTAATGTACTTTTAAAAATTCTTCTTACTTTATTCCTTAGGCCACAAGTCCAAGGGTTACCATTATTTCAAACTAGTTTACCTGTCCCAAGGGAAAACCAGCCCGTGTCCCACTCAGCCAGCAGCCACCCCTGCTACCCTGCTCAGGGCACAGGCACTGCATCCTACTCCCTGCCCCTTCCACGCTGCTCATGTCCCTGTGGCCATGCCTGACCTGCTGCCAGTCTGGGGCGCACAAACCCACACCGTCACTTTGTGCAACAGCCACAGCCTCAGCCAGGGCCAGAGCACACCCACTGGGGAGCAGTGGCAAAGAGCTGGAGGTCCAGGAGTGCAGAAGCACTGTCGGCCTCAGCTGTGAAATTGTAGCCTCTGCTCCTTGTATTAGAGCTGCAGTAGCCTTGGTGGCCCAGGGGTGCATTAACCTCTGTGCTAAGTTCAGCCATCATCTATACAAGAGCCGATGCTTTTGAACAGGGGGGATGGAGAGGGAGGCACAGGGGCAGACAGCAGCAAGCAGACAAATGGAGCAGAAGGTGAGAGTACAGGGTCCTGAGTGTGCTCCATGGCATGACTTTTGTGATTTTTTTTTTTTAGTACTTTGCAGCTAAAGAAAGATCCTTATTTATTGTTGTTGAAATCTCACACTTCTGAGCGGAACCCGTTAAAATATCAGGATCTGACTCAAAACTTTCAATGTTTGGGGCTGTCTGCTCACCATCCAGCCTATATAATCCTGTGTGCAGATGAATGCTTCATATCATTTAAGTTCTCAGGACACCCCTGTGCCGTGGCTCCTGCTGCAGTCTTGGAGAGCTGGATGTGAGGTATATACCAACAACGCTGACAGCCTAGATAAGCTGCATGTTATCTAGCAGTGGTACAAAAATGTTACAAAACGCACTCTGAAGCAGCAGTGCCACGCTCACTGCTTGAGTGAGGACCACAAGGAGATTGCTTTAGCCTGAGCCCTATCAGTGTCCAGTAAAAATGAAAAATGATGTTATAATAAATCAGCTTGAGCTCCACTCCCTAGGTATTCAGGGACATTATGATGTATTTTCTCTGTTCACATGCAATCTGCTTCTCTCTTTGCCAAAGTTTCTCCGCCATATTTTAGGGCTTAAAGTCATGGGGATCAAAATTTGATTAATTTAACTACAGATAGTTAGTATTACCTGGGGATATTATTTCGCTCTAGAGCACGAGACTTTAAAAATGAAGCTCTACCTAGACTGGACTGGTCTATCATAATTCGGGTGGAAGTTTCCACTCAGATTTAAAGGGTCTTCTCCCTTTGCCTTCAGTTTTACACTAGCCCCATAATAGGCCCCTATGTAACTCCACAGCAATTGCAGTATACATTATTTGCATTTGATTGAGATGATATAAAAACATTTAAACTTGAAAAAAGTTGGTTTTTAGCGCTTCAGGGTACCTTATAGCAAATTGTGCTCTATTGGGACGTTCTGCCCCTCTACTATATAAAAAATGTATAAAATGAATGTGTAGTATAAATATTTATACCACATTCACTTAACCTCAATCCATCAAATGCGTTCAAGATAATTTTTGTTTAAATTGTAAAAAAAAAAAAAAAAGAAAGAAAAAAAAGAAAAAAAGAATTTTGTAGAGTATAGCTTCCAGGATAATTTTCGATAGACGATGCTTCTTACAGAAAGCTTTTGCCTTGTCTGAAGAAAACTATCCACAGGGACCACATGATGGTCAAGCTCCGAATTTCTTATTCAAAAACCTGATTTATTATTAAAAGCCTAATTTGTTGATAACAGCATAGTAATCTTTCCTAAGTTACAGACAAACAAAGTAGCATCACAGATTTCAACACCATGAGGCATTTTCCAAATTCTGTTGGAAATATTCCCAGGGGTTTTCATATCTTCACTGCTTTTTAATGGCATCTTTGACTGCATTCTGGCTTGTCTCATTATGTATTGATTACTGCCCTCTCAAATTAGATCACTGTTATCATACTTTTAATTATAGGGTTTTTAAATTAATTGTTTGCATTTAAATTTCTTTGTTCTTGAGGCCTCATTAAACAAATGGATAGAGATAGTTTCCAGTTAGCCTTAGAGAATGAGTGTACTACATTTCTCCCATAGGCTGAGATGGATGTTTTCTTATTCCTCTTGTTTCTCAGATAGTCCTACATATGCCTGCATACTCTCCTATGAGCAAATACAACATGTTATGTCTGTAGAGGGTTAGAGACATTCCTAAGGAAAGTGAGGATTCTTTCAG
The DNA here is from genome assembly GCA_034781795.1 of Crypturellus tataupa. Taxonomy (NCBI): domain Eukaryota; kingdom Metazoa; phylum Chordata; class Aves; order Tinamiformes; family Tinamidae; genus Crypturellus; species Crypturellus tataupa. Next base: position 337,839 of record JAWLRI010000010.1, on the reverse strand, counting down.
TATGCTAAAAAGCATTATAGATGATCAACGAATATATGAATATAGTATATAATACTTGGTGGACCATATGTACTTGCTTAATACATTAAATGTCATCTAATGTTGTAATACTCTCAACATGAACTCCCATATACAAAAAAAAAAACATTCCTGTGAATGATTAGAAAATAGAGTTGGTCCCCAAAAAAGGCTTCAAAGATTCTTACTCATTTTCACTCAAAAAAAATCCAATTGATACTTATCTCAGAATGTTTATCTTCTAATATCTTTAGAAAAGCCATATTTGACGGACATATTGAGAACTTAGAATAACACAGTTCTTCAAAACAGACCTATGAAAATAAGTGTTTATTTGAGCTGAATATGAGATCGATGTAAATGAACTCATGGAATAAACAATTTAATTTTTCTTCTTAGGAATGACCTTGGAAAACTGACTTTGCTCCAAGCTTTAATAACTGACTCATCATTATTACTAGTTCAAAATTTAAAGTGTCTACAACTTTCCACACCCTGCAAGTCATGGAAGGTAACAGACTATGTTTTGGTAACAGGCCAGCCAATACCACTGAAGGTCATCAAGCTGAGCAACGCTATTTTCGGTAGATAAGCAAGGGCAAACCACACTGATATTCGAGGAAAGGAGACCTAATAAACTCAAGAGGTAAGGAATGGAAAATTAAGCCAAGTCACCCATGTTGTAAGAGTGGAACTTGAACACAGTGCAGTTAGCTGGGATCCTGTTCCAGCTGCTCAGTGACATAAAAATTAAAAATGAGGAAGAATGGATTACAAAAATATAATAAAACTGTTCAGTAGTTTCTCCTTTTATCAGTTCTAGTAAATGACTTATTACTTTTCAAAGTAATATCTCATGCATGAGATATTATAAGATATTAAAACTGCACCACATAGAATGAGATACAAAAGTCAATCATTTTTTTTGCCAGAAGTAAACTGCAGTAAAATGCAAGATAATTTTGTCTCCTCAGGTGCTTGGGCTGTTTGCCCTGCTGGCTCCCCTGGCCCCTGTGCAAGGGTCCCCTTGGGCTGGAGGCTATTCCCCGCTCTCCAACGGGCTGGCTGGAGGGCGTCTGCCCCCCAGGACTGTCCCCAATGCTGCTCCACTGGCCTCACTCTGCCCCGGGGGCTGCACCTGCGCTAGGGAGCACTGGCCCCTTGGCTCCGGCTCCCCTTGCCCTGCAGCATCCTGACAGGCACATCTTGCAACAGGGCAGAATTCTAGGAAATGTAGTGTCTGTGTTATGGACACTATTTATAGGAGCCATCCGGGCCTGGAAGATGCTGGGCTCAGCAGGAGATTTACATGCCCATCAGAAGTACCCTACATTTTTATCACTATTCTCAGCAATAGTGGAAGACAAGCAAAATAAGAAAGAGCCATCGCAGTTCTATAATGACAAGATTAAACTGTACCCAGGACAGAGAGGAGCTGCTATCCGAAGCCAGAGGGTTTCAACTACAAAACCTGAGTTAAGGTTACATTGATCAGATATTTCTCTACAAAGAGAAAATAATAGGCCAATCAAGCAAATTAACAGAGGGAAAGAGGAGAGAGTGCACACCTGGAAAATGTGTAGTAAATCACAGAACTCATTAAAAGTCATATCTACATGTACATTTGCTAAGCCAGCTACGTATAACGCTTAGATATGCTTTAGGGTTGTTTTGCACCAATAATTCCTTAAACATTATTCTGTTTCTGCACTGGAACTCTGTCCTTTCAGTGTACTGAACCCCACTGTTTCTTTGACAAAACCACACTAAATAAATAATTCACTGCTGAGCTTCGTTTAAGGAGAATGAAAACTATATTCTGTCAGCAAAAGTTGCAAGCATTTCCATTTTTTTCAACATTATAAATAACTTAACAGAGACATACAACAAGCAGTCACTTCTGCAGTCATATCTCCATGCACATCTCCAATTAGTGATGATGTGTTGATGAGGCTGTTATGTGCATGGATGAAGAGTGCAAAAACATCTACTTTTCCCAGTCTGACTCAATCAGTTGAGTTTGTTTGTTCAGTTTTAATAACCTGATGCTGTGCAATCCTGAGATGCTATTTAACAGTCCCTGAAGAGGATCTCATATCATTATTAGACTGGCACATTACAGCTATCAGCTGTTATTAAGAACAGAGCAAAAAATGTCTGCAGTCCCATAGGGTTCATGCTAATAATTGTGATATGTTGCTGAGAAGGAAAGGAAGTCTGCAAATGAAAAGTGCTCTCAGAGACTGAGATAATCTTCGAACTAGAGGATAGACTCCTGATCTTTTTTACCTTCAGCTGCGTGCCCTTTCCATTCAAGCTGCTGTGGTTAAGACACTGCTGCAACATGATTGCTTCTACATGTTCGACACTTTCTCAGACCGTCTGACCCCTTCCTTAGCTCATAGTATATTCATTAAGTACCCAAACCCTGCAGCACACTGGGATTCCTAAGGACCTCCTAAGAAGAGGATATGGCTTTCATTGACTCACCTCCTCCATTGGAAGGCAGCAGAGTCACTGGCATCATCCCTAGAGCAAGAGACCAGAAAATAGTGAATTCAGTTGTTTCTTCATCATGAATTGTTGCCTTTTCTAGGTGACGGATATCCCGATCCTGGTGTACATAGTCATGGGTCTGGATCCAGATTCAGACTGAACCAGAGAAAACTGTTCCCTACTGCAATCCAACAGAGAGTAATATCTAAACTTCTGCCACCACCCACTTCTCTATTACAGAGAAAGGTATCCCTTCCTGAAAGTGAAATATATTTACATATGTCTATATGCATGTGCCTTCTTGATCAGGTGGGTGTAGATCCTGTCTAACAGACCGAAACTTGTAAATCAAACCACTGTTGTTTGCTCCAATAAATATAGCCCAGTTAAGGTACGGGATATTCTCCCCAAACTAACAGTATAGACAAATGAAAGCAATATTTTTAGCAATCCATCATTTGATAAAGTTCTATTGCTGAAACAGCAGGAATCTGATTGGATTTCATCAGAAGCCTGCCTGATTCTTCATTTTCCTGGAGGCATTTCATTTAGATTACCGTTAAAGTGAATTAAATTAGTATTAACCTTGTCTGTGAAAATGATCCTTCAGAAAGGTAGATTTATTTCTCTGGCATGCAGGAAAATGACGTGATACATTGATATGTACAAATCTCAATGTAAACAGAGCCTTTCTAATGAGTAATTATCAATGTGTAACTCCATTGATTAAGTTTGTAGATTGTCAAGTGGGATTGCACTGGATGAATCCAGAGAAATCAATCTTTGGACATGCTGAGAGATGGGTCAGTGACACCATTCTGTTTCTAAATCAACTACACAGGTATAAAGAGAGCATGGAAGGTACCCATCACCTGAGGTTAAGGCATGTGTAAGCAAAACAGACAATCTGACATGTAGATTATCAGACTGACTTTGCATGAACTGGCTGAACTAGATCTAGTTCAAATGATTGACTAAGAGGCAAGAAATGAGATGGGGTTCATTGGTATCTACTAAACTGAAGTTAGTTTCCCAGGCTCTTACTGTTTTAGCAAATTAAGGAAAAAGAAATAACTCATGTTATTCTTGTTTGCCTAACTTTGCTGATTTTGTATCATTTACAAGAGCTAAAAGCTATTTATCAGCCCCCAGTGTATGCAAGGTGTGCCCTACTAAATTACTATCTGGCTCAGCAAACTCTGTAACTCTCTGTTAACACTTGTAAAGAGTACTTTACATACTCTGGATCTTTTTTTTTCTTCAGATGTGATTGTATGGTAAAAGACAGATCAAGGCAAGTTTGTCATATATAAAAGTGATTTCTTTTAATCATGACAGCTTATGTATGCAGAAATCATAACTGATCTATGTTTCAATGACACATCGTACAATGTTGCATTCCAGAAAAAATATGGAGCATAAAAGCAATGCAAGAAAAACACATAAGAATAGAAAATCCAGCAGCTCTGAAAGTCTGAGTCACTTGCCACACACAAGGTATTATGAGCACTATTCTTATTGCAAAGGAAGATTTTGATCCATTTATTTGATGCACTTCCTAGCACAAAGTTTAGCATCTCTGCTAAAGAGTTTAGCACTTGTTGTATTTCCACAGAGCATTATTCATTTTGCATTCTCCATGCCTCAAAAGTCAAGCCACACTTGCACTCCCACCGTGCTGATGGAGATAATGTTAATGCCTTATATCACTTTTTTTTTATATATTCTTAAGCTATAAATTGGTTTTACACACTAACCAACTTCATTTGAGTCAAAAGCATGTCTTGGGGTCTGAAATTCATAAAGGTGCAGTAAACTATCCTCCTAGAACAGGAAGAAGGCATATATTAAAACATTACAGATTACAACAAAATCCTGCAATCATAACTCAATTTCCCTGGGAAGTCTTTGTCCCAGTATTTAGGTGCAGAAAGACAGAAGCTTCCAAATTTCCTTTTTTCACTGAGCTTAAAGCTGCTGGTTTTCCTCTGCCCCTTTCCCTCCTTATTGGTTTCTACTCGTTTTTCTCAAATCTGGCCTTCTAGATGTGAATTGGTTCCAGTCTCCTCCAGCGAATTGCCAGACTCACCCTAGCAAAAGGAAGAAAATGCCCTATTGTATAAAAGAAGCTTAAAGCAAGAGAGTGAGGTGGTAGAGAGCAGACAGTCACGCTCCACTTTTCTGAGCTGAATCACACCACTCCACCCATACCCATGGCTGCATATACCCCCATACAACATGTATTTTATAAAGTATTGGAATCACCCCAGCAAGCACTAAACTACTCAACTGCAGCTCACTTCTTAGAAAACAAATACATAGGTTCTTAAAAATCACATGGCCACACAACATCATCTTTGGGCTTAGAGTCAGTGCTTGAAAACAGATGTTTTGCATGGATGAAACCATCTTAGAAGATCCTAGATGCTAGATCTAGGTGGATGGATATTTATTTTTAAAAGGGAGTAAATAATAACTGCATATCCTGTTGAACTCAAAAATAAATATGGCTTTTTTTTCTTTTAGAAGAGACAGTCACTCGATTCCTTAGCAAAACTGTCAAAATGAAGTCTCGTTGTGGTTCGACTTAAGTAGGTGAACTCTCTAATCTACTGTTCAATTATTTTCATAAGCTGTTCTCGAATGAGTAGTCAAAATGCCAGTTACCTAAAATGCCATAAGGACAAAAAGGAGCCTCCCTATCCTTACCGCTGTAAATCTTCTTCTGCAAAGTCCCTTGTACTTTTAAGCCTTGTATTCCTTGTATCAAGAGCACATTATGTCTTTGGCTAGCTGCTGAAAAAAAATCTAAATATAGCAGTGTAATATCATGTAGTTTTATGACTACATTATTTTATGCGTGTTTCACTCCATCTTTTTTGGGATATGTCCATTCCTTTTGTTGACATTGGACTTTGTATCTCCTATTGTTTATTGGAATAATTAGATCAAACAGCCGTTCAGATTTACTGGAACTCTTACAGCTCATTCAATGGGTTCCCAAAGAGTCTTGGAAAGTGGACAAGTTAATATTTTGCCTTTTGCTTTCCCAGCGGGGTATGTGCGAAGAGCCTGGCAAGCTAAGGGTACTGGCTCTGAACTGCCGTTTGGCAGAAGTGAGTCTGATAACTGACCACAGTTTCCGTTTCTCTATATGCCAACGCATGTGAGAGAGTTGGGTATGACTTCGTTTCTCTGGCCAACCACAAGGAACCCAATTTCATGATGCAGAGGGCCAAGTTTAGTCTGAACAGCACTGTCTGCAATGGTAACTGGATATGAAATTAAAGGGGGAAGAAATAAGGAAGGCAGAAGACTCTGAGCAGAGTGTAGAGGACCCTCTGGTGAGAGAAAGAAAGAAAAAAGACCTAGTGTTCCAGCTAGTGGTGGAAGTTGAGTTATAAATCCCTTTTGGGAGGCTATGTCATAAGATAGCAGCCCGTGAGGCACAGCAATTCCACTATGCTTAAATCGCAGTGCTTCACTGGCTGTACAGGCCCAAGCCTCACCAGATCTAGTGGTACCCTGCTCCGTCTACCGACATCCCTGTGAGCGCATTCATAGTGCCGTAACTTATGTCCCCTGTGTATACATGTTGCGGGCACAATCTTCTATAATACACAACAGGCATCTACGTTACCTTATGCTCTTTAAATGAATCTCTGGCTATCTGTGCCAAGGAACACACCACTGCACTTCTGGTATCATCATATTTCTATTCTATTCCTACAAGGTCTAACACAAACATACTCAAGGCCAGATTACTACCACTGGTGGAAAACATCCAATCCAAAAAGAAAAAAGAGATTTTCTTTAAGGGTTAAAAGGTCACATCATTGATTCTTTGTAATAAGCTGCACCTTGTCACAATGGAAACCTATTGGAGGCTACCTACATATTTTTTACTCTCCTTTTCTTCTTCTTCTTCTTCTTCTTTTTTTTTTTTTTTAGGAAAGTAGCTATAACATCTGAAATGTTGAGGCTGAATTGTCAGTTTGAGATTTACATAAAGCAGATCTCTGGCAAGGCTGCACATCTTTTCAGCAAGACTGCTCTTGGGAAACAGAATTTTAGAAAAAAAGAGTCTTGAAACTTGAGATATGTAAAATAAAGAAAGATTACTTTAAAAGTGGCTCATGGAAAACATCAGTCATATCGGAGGTGACTGGTAATGAGCCATGTGAAGATTAAAATAAGGGAGTAAATCTGAACTAGCTCGTGCTATCATCTACATTTCAACACATCACCTGTCAAGTACCTGTGATGACTCTGAGATGGTCAACTGCATAATAACTGGGTGCCACCCCTCCAAAATGAAGCCAAAGCAGTTCATTAAGGAAGCTCCAGCAAGATAGAAAATAGCTTAGTCATAATTGCCACTGGGGCTGACATTACCTGCCATTCTCCTGCGATGGCAGGAGCCGGGTATTTTGCCAAGAGCCCTCTGCTTGCTCCCTGCAGCCACTCAGCCTAGTTCTGTGGTTGGTATGCCGTGCTCAGCCCATAGTGTCCAGCACACTGTCTACATGGGAGCGGAAGTTTCATGGTGTAGGAGCATGACTGTACCGGTAACAAATGAGAAACTAGCAATGTTATCTCACCTAGAAAAAAAAGAGATTGCAGGAGATAGGACGAAGCGGCAGATTATACCTTTGTGATGGACTGATGGCACATTGCCCTGCTCTGATTTTTTTTTTCTTTTCATTTTCCCATGAAAGAGGATGTCAAGCCATAAAAATGCAATCAGTGTTGAACAACCAGAAAATTACAATGGAGTTGTACCCTTTTTTTTCATTTTCTTACTCTTTTTACGACTAGCAAAAACTTCTCTATTTCAGACATATTTCTGAAATGAACTGCAGAACTTAATAGGGACAACAGGGTGAGAAAGTAAGAGTAAAACTGAAGAAATGGAAAAAATATAAAGGTTAAAAACTGCTATGTAGAGCCAGGTAAGTACTTATGCTATTAGCACACTTGACGAGAGTCTGTGCTCAGGGAGCTTTCTGATATGCTGTTGTGCAGACAAGCAGAGCATGCAGTGGGTTTGGCTTAAGAGAGGGCCAAACCACCACCAAAGAAAGAAAAGTGTCAGATCGAGTATTTATTAAAGTTGACCTAACATTGACCATCACTTGAGGAATGAAACTCTCAGAGTTTTATTGGCTTATTATATATATGAGTCAATATGGAAGCACTTATCCTGAGTCCTATAATGGTAATGCAGATTCAACAGTTTTCAGAGGTGGATTACAGTACCTACCTTGACCAGCAAGGGTTTCCCCAGGTCTATTTTTTTTTTATTATTGTTCCTTTTCATTACAAAAATCTGTCATCTGTTCCTAAAGTGAATAACAGAAAACTGACATCTGGTATAAAAAGAAGCATCAAATCACAGGACTATCTCTCTAGGCCACGTGCACTCTTCCCACAAATAGAAAGTCAAGATCTAGAGCAAATCTAAATTGTACTCTCCCCCTACTCCATAACAAGCATTTCCTCACTGAAATCTTTTCAACCTTTTCCTAAGGGGCTTCAAAGTAATAAACAGTGTTATGCTAAAGCAGCCAATACAGAATGAAGATTTCAGACAATGCATTTTGCACCCAGATCGCCCACTGGCCCGGCTCACCTGGATCCAGCAACAGTCCAATATTCTCACATCCAGAAGATGGGCAAAAATCCCAGTACTAGTCCTGTATCCAGCAATATAACGGCCCTAACAGTTATACCATCTCTGTTGTATTGCATAAAATGGTCACCTGCAAAATGCGAGCTCGCTTTGCTTAAGCTTGCAATGCATATGGGTAGTGTGATCCTCATCTATACCATCTACAAACATCCATCTTTTCTATTCTCACTAAGAAAAACTTTACTGTGGTAATCTGCTGGACAGAGCTAGATTCCAGTGTGACATTAGGAGCTGGAAATATTCAGCACTCAGCAGAATAGATAAAGGGACAAAACTTTAGCTTTTCTGCTAACATACAACTGAGAAGCTCTAGTTTTCCATGTCATGCAAAGAAGACACACATATTTCCCATACATCTAACTCCAGCAAAAACAAACAAAAAAAATCCCTTTACCCACAAAAGAAATTAGTCTTACATCAGGTCTCCCTCCCCCTGCTCCCATGTTCTGTCAAAATAACACCCTGTAGAATTACTCACACACACTCATAAGAGAGAAGTCATACATCCATCTCAGGATCTGTGTATCAAGCCCTGCAGTCGTGACAAGCTACAGTAATAAAGCTGCACTCAGAATGGCAGGAGGAAGGAATTAGAGAAACTTATAGTTTGACCATAGTCGTGTTTTGCACATCCAAGATAGATAGAGAATTATCCAGTATCAACAAGATGAAGGCTTGAAGGCAGTACATGGCAGTACTGCCATGAAGGCAGTACAGACCTTAAACAGAAGAGAAATTCATTACGAGAATAACAGATAAATTGCTTGTGTAACACTTTTTTGCCTTAAACGGAGTAAAATTAGACACTAATTTGGCTTAAATTCTGCACCAGAATATATATCTAAAAATGTTTTTTTCTTAACACAGAAAACTGGTAAAATATATTCTAAAAACAAAAAGAAAAAAAAAAAGGAAAAGGAAAAAAGGGAAAAAAAAGAAAAAAAAAGACAAAAAGAAAAAAAAATACCATTTTCTTCCACTAAATGGTTGTCTATTTCTAGTTTTTGAATGCAGGTACATCTGTACATACAAGAGTTTCGATATGTAACTATAGGGACTTCCTTTGGGAAGTCAGTTGAAAATTAACAGAAAAATGGCATATTTTCATACAAGGTAAATGTTTCCTCTGTGGAACGAAAGGACAAGGGGGTACTACCTACACCATTTTAAATGAGCTGGGCATTTTCAGAATCAGAATACAGACAAAAGTAAATCACCACAAATGTATGTTAACTCTGAATACAAAAGGATATAAATAAAAGAGTGCAACTAGTAAAATCAAAACAAAACAAAAATGCAATCAGAGTTTCTATTTCTAAGCCAGCTTTTAGCAAAACTCTTCACTTTTCCTTTGCTTGCACAGATAATTCCCTTTTTTTCCCCATGAAATATAAATCATGCTCTTCTGATTTGGCAGGTCTGTCTATTGAATACCAGGAACAATACTCTGTCCATTAACTTACTTTAATCTTCTTTAATATTGAGAGAGCTAGAACCTGGGAGGAAAAGCTTTCTTAGCTACTCTGCTAATATTTACCACAGAATTGACCTGGCAGCTTCATGGCTTTAGCTTGGGTTGCCAAGCAAGCAAGCAATAAAACCCGTAAGTGGCTTGGGGACCACCAGGGCCAGCATTGTAAAGAATTCATGAAGTAGGACCTGCAAAGGCAACTACCAGAATATTATTTTCAATGCCCAGAGCTTTATATCTGCATTCAGCCAAGGCTGTTTTGTTATCCCTGATATCGATCCATCCTCAAAGGCGAGGCTGTGGGCTAAGAGTCCAAAGTGGAGGTTAAAGCCAGGGCTGGAAATCCCTGCAGCCCTCCCTGAGACCTGTGGGCTTTGCCCCCTTGGCTCAGCACAGAGCCCCGCTGCCAGCCTGCCTGGGAAGCGGAGCTGCTTCCCACCTTACAGCTCACAGCCAGGCAAAGGGAAGCGTGGGACAGGCAGAAAGATAACGTGAAAAAGCAAATAATAACAGGACTTCGTGGAAAACCTCCTAATAAAAGAGTGAGAGCACTCTCTGACAGAGATGGCTTCTGCCAATATATTCAGACCAGAATGATAAAATCCATTTCTTTCTCCATTTCCTACCTCCTTTTATTTATTTTTTTCTGCTTACAGGACTTGCCAGGACCCCTTACTGTGCTTCATTTCCATTACTCTTTCCAGTCTAGTTGCTTTAGTACCAAGAAGATTTCTTTTACTTTCTTTTTTTTGTAATATAGTCTAGGGTATTTTTATTTCTTCACGCTTGATAGTAATTTTCTGCAATCTTCTCTGGCCTCTGTGGCCATTTACAATGATTAGCAGTTTGCAAAAGGTAATGAGTTTCTATCTTTTCTTTCTCTCTCTCACTTTCTCTATTTCCCCTCTTTGCTCCTTTTTCTGGCACAGTCTTTCAGTTATTCAAAATAAACAGACAACTGCATAATTAAGAATCTTAATGCCAACAAGAAAATATAATTGAGCCTTCTAAATACTAAGGAGAGAGAGAGAGTGTGTGATAAGTATTGCTACATTTTCTTTCAAGTCATGGGGTTGGGGTTTTTTTTCTCCCACTTAATTTCTGTTTAGGAACAAAAGATTTTTGTGTGTGAGAGAAAGGGGAGATGAGTGATTTTAGATTTGCATTTTCTCTTCACTAAAGCCTGGCATGTTATTGAAAATAAAAAAGGTTTCCATCTTAAAAATGAAAGCATCTGTTTAAACAAAAACACCACTTCAGAAAGAAATCATAAAAAATAACTATTATTATTTTTCTAAAGCACGAATGAAATATATAGAGGTCAGCAGAAAACGGTTTGTGGTCATTTAAAGGTGTGCTCTTCATTTTGCAATGCCTGCATTTAAGATGTGGGTAGAAAAACACATTAAACAATTTGTCCTTAATTTAAAATGAAATATCTTGACTCTTTCAAAAACATGTGGAAGCCTTTTAAATATATCCATTTTCATGAAACCTATTTACTTAGGTTTTTTGGTCAAATGTAAAGCCACAGTCATTATTACTATTTTTCACTAGATCAGTATTCACAGATAGGAGCCCAGAGTGAGCATCGTTGCACCGCTTGGGCAGCACTAGAAGAGTCTCCAGACCAGACAGGCTTAGGTGGCAAACAGGATGGGAAGGAGCTACCCTAGGGCTCTGTTTAAAAAATCATTGTCTTTTGCTTGGTTTACTAAAGTTGTGGGTTAGCAGAAGAGGCTTTATAAACTGGGCTGTTCTCCTGATTTAGCAACTCACCTGAGACCAAAGTGTTTCCATCTCTTGCACTCCCTTTGGCCCCCCTATAGAAACAAATCTGCAACAATCCACCAGCACACTCCAGGGTATGGAGTGCATTGACAAATGCATTGCACTCATGGACATCTAAGAAGAGACTGTGCAGGTCCTGGGGCTGCACACACAGCTCAGGCAGGCTCAGTGCGATGCCAACCCTGTCACCTGCTTTGCAAAAGTGACAACAGGCATCTCACATATCTCACAATGAGAGCTGCACCCAAGGACGTCTGTGCTGGCAATTCGCTGTTCTCAGGGACGTGATTAACCTTGGGAATGACTCTGAGATATTGGCTGGCCATATTCAGATCTGTTCTTCATCCCCTTGGAGTTACAAGAAAAACATGCATTTTTGCATGTGTGTTAGGAACAATTCTTTATGGAGAACAGGAGACATGAAAAAAAAAATAAATTTGGAGATTGGTTGTTCTCACTTAAATTCTGCCTGAATTTGAAGAGGAGCACTAGGAGCCTTGGCCTTGGAGAGAAAAGTCTGACGAGCTATTTTCAGACGTCTGCTCAGCCTCAGAAGTACCTAAAAGTAATTATTTCTCCACTTTGACCAGAGCTCCCTAGGCAACTGAGCAGAGGCTCCTGAATGCCACTTCAGCGTCAGACAGGCCTGATGCATTTGGATTGCCCACTAATTCACTCAGACATTTCATTTCAAAACCCCATCATAATGGTCATACTTCTACTACTCTCCACCCCCGTCAAATATTTTCCTGAGTACAGGATCCTCACTTGGAGTGGGAAACTTTGTTTTGAGGCCCCTCTCAGCCTGGGGAGACTTGAACTGATTGCTCCCATATCCCAAGATGCTGCCAAGGCTGGGCTGGAATCAAACTGTTTCTATTTCCTGATGAAGCCTTCTTTTCATGGGACAAGTGAAAGATAGGAAAGAAACAAGGCAGAGCCTGACTTTGTTATCTAGCAAAAATGTAGATTGGTTTGAAAGAATTCCTGATTTCTTGCCTCAGATAAAGAAATAGATTATATATTTTGCATTGGAGGGTCACTAGAAAAAAGACCAGGATTAACCTAGGAGTGTACAGTCCCACGCAGTCCACTTCCAGTCAGGCACAAGACTCCAGAAAAATGAGCTTTGTCACATGAGGAAAAAAAAAAATCAGTAACCCATTTTTTCCCCAAAGTAATTTTCAATAAGCTGTACACACTGCACATTGTCTTTTGTAGTTGTTATTGAGAAAATAATTCAAGATCAATAAAGGACAGCTGGAGAAGGATCTCTGCCTTCTCTGCTACTTCCCAAAAAGCCTGAGTCAAGTAAAAAAAACTTGCTCAATATCTGCAAAGGAAGTGTTTCTTTGGATTCAGTGTGTACCAACTACTCGGTCTTAAGATGGTCTTCAAACATAATGGTCAGCATGCTCCAAAAATCCTCTGCTGTTGTTCCGTGTGGCCTGGTAGGAGAACCTGGGTGCAACAGCGATGCGAGTGAACAGCCTGAGCAGAGGCACTGACCCTGCCCTGCTGCCGTCTGCCCTCCGGGCGCAGCCGGGGCCACCCGCTTGCTCGCAGACTCTCTCGTGGTGACAGCTCGGGGGTTAGCACAGGGCCAAGTTCATTCCAACAGACAGCTTGGATGCAGGGCCGCTATTTTAGGAGCAAATATTTAGCTCTGTGGATGCAATTCATGCTCAGGGCCAGTGAACAATCCCTCCTCTGTTTTATTTACTAGTAAAGATGTAGCCAGGGAGACTACTGTCCTAAAAATACCTAGTCAGCCTCAGCACACTTTATTTTTAATTAGTAATACTCCCTACCACTTTCATTAATAGAACATGGGCTTCAACTGGATTTTTTGCAATAACAAAATGAATGGAATTTGACCTAACATGAATATTTACATGGGAGTTCCCACACAAGCTGCTTTTGTTTTACAGAGCACATATTCAGTGTGGCTCCAGTATTGCTTTCTCCATTGTTTATTTCTCTCTCGGTTCAGTCTTGTCCTCCACATTTTCCAGTTGTCACATTGAAATATTTTGGCAGAATTCACATGCCTATCAAGGTTTCGCCTGGCTCATGTCACTTTACCACACATACACGCCTGTATACACTTTAGCATTACAATAACAGAAACTTAACACACTGTAAATAAACCTTATTGTTTTTACCAATGTGCAAGCCTATTATCATTAGGCTTAACTTCACAGAGGGTGAATATGTTCTAACTAATACAGCATGATTTTTCCATTCTCCTGCTGATTTCTCTCAATATTTTATTTTAAACTCTTTGTAGCTGAACATAGGCCAAATTTGGATACTTCAGCTGCTTACACAAAAATAATCTACTCAATCTCAACTGTGAACCCCACCAGCACAAGAACTAGAAAATGAAGGTGGTCATAAAGCTAACTTGTTAGTGTGAATCTCAGTTCAAAAAGAGACCACTTTGTATTGCTACTCAGCTGCTCAAGGAGCACAATCCCCACTAAAGGAAAGTTCCTTGAATCCAGAGACAGAGCTACAGCCTGACATGAAAAGGGGAGAGCTGATACCTGGCCAAACAGACACCAAAAGACACAGATTCAAAGACTGCATTGATAGAAGGGGGCCATTTGGACAGCCTGATCCTTTCTCCTGTCCTTCTCTAGAGTAAACCTGTGAGAAGATGCAGTTATGCAGCATTGTAAAGCAATTTGTTAAATGTTTAATATCTATAAATGCCACAATCCTGTGCTTTCTTTTTTATGTTGTCACAATTTTGCTTTAGACTTCAATCTATTTATTATGGACCCTTATTTCTCAAGATCCTTCATCCACTTTGGTATTTTGGATTATAATTAAGTCACTTTTTTCAGCTTCTCTTGGACAAATGTAACAGTTGAATTTCTTTAGCTATATCACTGGGAAATAAATTGCCTTTGTAATTACTTTTACCTTAAACACAGTTATTCCTGCACTTCTTTCTGGGAGTTCTACAGGAACAGAGAAGGGCTCCATCTTGGGGCTTATTAGAATGAGATAGAAGAAAAACAGATCTGCTACCACTTTTTTATATTCCCTGTTTTGGTTTCTAAGAATCAAATTGTTTCTCTAATCTTCAGCTTTGTAAGGAGACATAAGCGCTTAGCTGGTCTTTTCCAAGCCCTGCTCAAAGTCATTGTTATCAGAGAGATTCCTTCACTACAGCATTTATAACTTAGCATGGTCTAGCAATTGGTGTATTAATTTTTCAGAGGGAACTCAAACAGCGATGAATCTTCAAAACACATAGTTCCATGTTACCATCACAATATAAAATCATGTTTTAAAAGAAAAGGTTCACTTTGCAAATTTCTAAGTGCTCCAGTATCTTTGCACTTGAATATCTGAAATAGGAGAAGAGATAATACCGGCCTGACTATTACTGTTCTAAATTCCAGTTAGAAAAAATAAAAGAACTTTTCTTTTTTCTTCCCTGTCAAGCACATGAGTAAAACAACAGATCTGCATTCAGACTCTGGCTCATAGGTAGTCATTAAAACAAATAAAGCACTAGTTAAAAAGGAAAAAAAAAAAAAAAGGCATTACACAGCTTAAAGCCTGGTCTGGTATCAGATGAATAATAAATATGTTAGTGTTGGTTGAGCAATGGCAGAATACATTTCTACATACCAGGAGATAATGAGTTCATTCAAGGAGCCTTGTGCATGCAAAGGAATTTTGGAAGAAATAAATACATAGCAATATAATTGAGAATTTGTTATTGCTAATCCGAAGGCTTTGATTTTCTGTCCCTCACTTCCTCTTATTTTTTTTCTTCAGCATAGCATGTGCTGCAATAAATACATACAAGTGAGCCCAGTATAAGTGGAAGAGGGAAATACAGAAAACAGAGTGCCTGGAAAGAAACACCACAGCCAGCTAAAACAATTGCTCAGTTGCCCTGTTACAACACAGTGTGTTTAGGAGTGGTGAGATATTTTTGTAACAATGTAGGGGTTTTTTGAGACTTTTTTTTATAGCTCAATCTGAGCCAAGATATTTTAAACCTTCTGGATGCCAAGTGACAAAATGTCTTCAGTCTTTTAGCAAACACTCTTAGTAATCATAACAACATTTTTGTATTATTATAAGCAGTATTGGCAATCTGTTCAATTGTGCATGGAATAAATAGTCCACATTAGCAGTTTGCCTTAAAATTCATATGATGGTAGCAGCCAGCTTAATTAAGTGCATCTCTCTGGGAAATCAGTAACAAGAGTAATGAATGAACCTGCTGCTGACCTGCAGCAGCAAGAAGCAGCTCAGAACATTTCTGAATCTGAAACTACAGAACACCTACAGTTGCCTGGATCTTAATTACTCTGTAACACAACCATTGGGAAAGACCAAAATCGGATCTGAAATTAATCTTATTTTTATAATCAGTTCCTTTCTTCCTTACTCACCACCATGCATAGTGTGTATATGTTTTTTTTTTTTTCTTTTCTACATGAAGAATATTGGTCGATCTAAATCCCCACTGTCATGCAACTTTCCACACAGCATTTCAGCATTTTAAGAGATGAGGGGCTGCTATGTGCTAAGGTATTTGAATTCTTCCACAAAACAGCATAATAGTTTAGATTATATTCAGCTAACCTGAAGGAAGAAGTTTCCATTTGGACTGACAAATCAAAGTGTGTCTATTCAGATACAAACGGAGAGGGAAAAAAAAAAAAAAACTAAAAGATCAAGATCTTCCCCAGGAGAACTGTCTCCAATTTTGCAAAAAAAAAAAATTACTTCTCAATTAAATAACAAAATAAAGAAGCTTTTCATTGGAAATCTCCCAGCTAGCTCTAGTATTGACAGATTGCAACTTCTGAGAAAAAGCCAAAAACAAACACAAAGACATAGGGCCTGGAAAACTTGCCTTGCAAGGAAAAATTGAAAAAGCTGAGGGCAAACATTTGACAAAGATAGAAAGAAAAATAAATGTCTAAACATATTTGAACTGCATAAATATCAAGCATGGAGATATTTTTTGTACTTAGACATGTGCTGTCAGAGAATAAATTAATAAAAGTTATAAACTTACAAAAGATCTACTGAGAGACACAGAATAGATTTTTATTGGTGACATCTATTTTATTGGCAGTAGTAGAATAACGGAAAACATGCCCTACCTTAGTGGTGAGTTATCAATGGAGACTTTTCCAAATAGCTCATTAAGACATCAAATATACACCATAGTGAAGAAACTTATAGGGAATCACTTCCCTTCTATTTCCCCTAATCGGTTAGTTAGGAGTGGTGGATCTCAACTAAGCCAAGCAGTCAAATGAAGAATGGCAAGATAAGAAAAAGGGTCCTACACTCAAAGTCCAAGAGATGATGGCTAGTCATGGAACATATTATTAATAATAATTGATAAACAATAGTAATTTCTATTTTCAAGGGAAAACAAAATAATTTTACACTTAGAAAGAGTTAAGAACATCTCTGAGACCTCAGACAAACAAATTAATATTTGAGAAGCAGCTCTATGTGCTGCTTACTTCAATTAAGTTTTTCTCATCACCTCAGGGTGAAAAGTTTAGCATAACTGACTGTGCAAAGCTTGTCTGAAGGCATAAATGGAAAAATTCTAGAAACCACAAATAATAATGAACCATAAAGAGAAGAAATGATACCACTATGTACTTTTGCACCAGATGGCCAGGCTGAAATAAAGCAAAGTCACTCGCTAAAGAAAAGGTTTTAACATTTACATGAAGCCAATGACATGAAGGGTCACTGTCTCAGCGTCCACAAGGAAAGATTAGAATATTTCCAGTGTTCCAGAGAGAATATTTCTAGTGTTTTCTTCAAAATGATTGTTTCCCATCTCCCTAAAGGAAGAAGAAAGTGAGGGAAATACCAGCAAAGTCAATGGAACACAAAAATACTGAGATCGAGGTTCATCTGAGTCTTCTGTAGGGTTGCTGAGATACGTTGGATGCTTCATTGCTGATCTTAATATAGTAGTAAAGCTGCCCCATAACTGTGCCATGGAGCTAAAACAGAAAAATAAATCTTTCCATACACTCATCATGTTAGCTTTGCTTCAGATTAGCTCTCTGAGCACTATTGTTTCAGGGCCAGACCACAGCACTCATGCAATCTATACATAATCTGGCTGCCTGGAGTTAAGGAAAAACAGAGCTGGATTTGATTTTGTCAGTCTTGAGAGAGTTTTAAAAAGTTTCTTTAAAAAGTGAAATAAAACTAAGGGAGCCTTCTCTACCACCATATTACATTCACCCTGAGGTGCTGAGGAAAGGGGAAGATCCTTGGGGAACGGCAACACACATCTGCCCTGCTCTGTTTCGGGGTCCTTAACCAGCCCTGTGGCCAACACCACAAATAGTACCTCGTTCTTAGTAGCAGTGACTTGAATTCTGCTGCCATTTGGTGACACCAGTCCAGGAGAAAAGAAAAGGGAGGGGGAGAGGGAGAAGTCCTGCAGCTTCCATCCATCAGACCGACAGCACATTGAGGAAGGAGCAGAAGTTGTTTAGGACTGTCTAGCAAGTGACAACTGTTTGATTGGCAGAAAGCCACAATGAGCATGCTGTGCCTTTAAAATAGGTGTCTATCTGCAGCCTGGAGCATATTCAAATCAGGTTGCATAAAAAGCCGTTCCAGCTACTTACAAGCTACTTACAGTAATTAAAAACAGAGATGCCTTTGTCTCTCATAAACTGTAGAGAACAAAAACCAAGCAGACCAAAACAAAAAGACCAATTCTCAAGGTCACTTCTGAGGCATTATCTTCCTTGTCCTCATCTGAGACGTACCCTTTTACATATACAGGCTGATACAAAGCCACTTGTCTGCAAACTGTGATGAGATACATTGCAGGAGGTGAGGGTCTCTTCAAACACAGGAATGCTTAGTTTGTGCAATTTGGATTGTAAAATACATTCAGGGAGGATAGATTAGCAGAGCTGTGAGCAGGCAGGGTCAGGAGCAAGCGAGCAAACTTTTGGGCTCCAGCATCATGTTTATGTTGCCTTTTCCTTCAGATTTGGTTACATTGGCTAAAAATATCATACGCCCGGTGATCCGGTTTATGAATGCTCTAGGATCTTAGAAGTGTGGGGTCCAAACGCACAGCCAGGAGGTACTAGCAATAACCTGAAGGTGCACATCATGCACCCTTGGACTCTAATGAGCAATAGGAACATCTGGATACACCTAATGCCTGGAGAGTGCCTCAGACTACCTCTGGTGTTCCCCAAAGGTGTGCACATATAAAGAGAAAAAAAAGAAAGTAAATTGTTTAATTTGCTCTGGGAAGTGTTCTCTCCCAGTTTTCTTTGCTTGCAAATATGCACTTTATTTGCATCTCAGGATTTAAACAAAGACAAAACAGCAACATCCCTTTCAAAGAAGAAACACTCACCCTTGGCTCTCAAAGAAAATGGTGCTCTCATTGCTGGGCTTTACTTCCAGATCTCACCAGCAAGTACTGAAAGCATACCCTTAATATATATTTAGATGACTGTACATTAACTTTAATAAAATCTGGAAAACATGGAAAGAACTATAGTACAATATATTAAAGTAAATTTAATACGGTAAAACTAACACTCATTTTAAGAACTCCATGACGGTTCCCTTCATTTTGTAAGCATTCAAAACAGGACATGCATTGTAGCCAAAGTACTACTATAATAAACATACTCAAACAGTTGTACCTGCAATTAACATTTTGTGTCCATTATGGAAAATGCAAATTATACAGGCAGACCTGCTATGAGCTCATTGATCTTCTCAAAAATTCCTACATTATGGGAAAAAGTTTAGAAATGTCTTCAATATAAGCAAGTATAGTATTTACACATAGCAATTTTCAGCTAAGTTAGCACATTAGGACTTTTTCACTGTAAACAAACATTTTCATAGAAAATGCTAAGTTCTATTCACTAATGAATGAATCTTGTATGCTTGATAGAAAGCATTGCAGAATGCACATGTGGTGAATCATTGGGAGTACCTGGTATGATAGATGTTGTCAACAGGGGGTTGCTGCACCTTCCAGTCCAACCAGTACAAAATAGAGACCATATTCCCATTCTCTAAGGGCACACACACAAAACACACTTACACACTACATGTACAACACATGGCTGGGCACACAGCTCAGCATGGACAGAAGCGCTCAGCAAAATCTCCCTTGCCTCTGAGGCACTTACCCCATGTGCTGACCAGCCCACCTCAAAGTCCACCAGCAATCACAAGGTGGATATTCTTCACCCACCCCCACGCTGGCAGCATGGACGCACATGGCACCCGAGGCCACGGGCGCACTCCAGCTGCTGGCACTTGCCACACTCACACAGAATAGAGGTTCTCAGGAAACCCAGGAAAATCACTGATTTACCATTTTGCTATTCCACCTATTAATAAATAGCAGAGGAACAACCCAGTTTTCAGATAAGGAGGCTATCAATTTTTTTGCAACATTGGTTTAAGTACCTTACACTAGAATATTTTCAACTGGAAAATGGGCTTAATCAAAATGGGAAAAAATGTTATTGCGATGAAAATGTTCTTTCTTGGTTTTATATTGTCTCCTCTAGTACCTCTCACAGTTGGTTTGCCTAAGCAAGCAGTCTTTCAGCTCATCAGCCTTCAACCTTTCTTCTAGCGTATTAAAAAAACAAACAAACCAACCAACCAACCAACAAACCCTTCTGTTTCTACTATTTTTATACCAGGAGGTATTTTTTCCATGAAATTTCAGTTGATTTGAGGCCAGAAAATAACACTATTTTATTCTGGTGGGTTAAAAAAATAACAGTTTTCCCCACTAAAATATTTTTAGGAAAATGCAAAGAAGTATATGAAATATTTTTGATTTAGAGTAGCACATACTTTTGCAAATTTCATTTTTGCTAAAGAGTGTGCAAAACATATGCCCCATTTCCAATTGGCTCTAATTGTTTGTAACATAATCAAATATGATCAAAGCAATCTACAAATTTTCCAATCAGTTTTTACTGCAAATGCTTTTTAAGGATATTGGAAATTTCAAAGTAGAAACACAATTTTTAAATTTGATTAGAAATCAGCCTTTAAAATGCACAACACATTATTAATATTCTACTAGATTGTTCACTGTATATGCACAAATAGTGTGATTTATTCTGAATGGCTTTTTAAATAATTACGATTGTCAGCAGCCACTAAAATTGACTTTATTCAATGATAAATGTTATTCACTTTATTAAATATGGCTTTCAGAGCATGTCTAAACTATTCATAAAAAAGGACAATTTTAAAAATATAATATATAGTATATGTTTGCAGTAATCTTTGATGCTTAATAATATAACTGTCATGTCCTGTAAATGCATTGTAAATTACTTGTAAGATGTTTAAGTCACTATGCAGTACTGACAGTATAGTTTTAAACATGTCTTTGACTCCTTATAACTTTTATACAAAAGCAATAAGATTTGTTACAACCGAGGAAAACAGAAACTAAACACGTACAATATCTCAAGGTATATGGGAAGGAAAGACAGACTAGAAAGACTGTGTATAATGTTTTATAGAATCTGAAAGACTCAGCTTATGTGGTCACCTCAGAGGGGCTGAACCACAAGGTATGCATATCATGAGGTTATGCAAACCTTGTTTTACTCACATATTGAGGAGCGTTGCATATATTCCTAAGTATAGAAGGATATAGTTCAAATTCCCTAGAGAAGTTTTTAAAACTCATACTGAAAAGTGATCAGTTAATATCTTAGAAGAAAAATAATCCATAACACAAAAACACAGAGAGGAAACATGGGAAAGAGCAAACGGAGCATGAATTTGCAATGCCCCAAACTCTGGTGATGGGCCAGCACCGTATAGATCCTCAGATATAGGACATCATGTTATACTCTTGATGAATAACAATTTGCTGCAATATACTGGGCACAAGGCATTTCTTTAACAGAAATTTATTAACTGACATATAGGAAAGCATCCCGATTAAGGTAAGAAAAATGCACATGATTTTATTCACCATTTCACACTTCTCTACACTGTCTACCCTGATGACCCATGGGTGTCCCTTTCTTCTTCAAGCTTGTCTCCTCCTTTGCAGGCTAAGTTCTACATCTGTATCTCTGACATCACCTCATGCATTTTTAGCTGCGAGTTGAAGTCCAGGATGGTTAAAACTTTGCTGTTATTCCTCTTCCCCTACTTGGTTTCCCAGTTGCTGCAGGCAACACCAATATTCTGCTTCTCACTCAGGCTTGTAGCATGGGTATCAGAGAGAGCAGTCTGACTGGTAGTTTCAATCATTTTAAGACAGTCTAGGCATGAGCTGCCATCAAAAGAGGCACTGCCCTGCAACTTTGGGTTTTTTAAATTCTTTTTCTTGGGTGAGTCTTGAACTAGATCGGTTCTCTGACCCTTCTGGCAGCACAACTCCATGAAAACTAATTGGAAAGTGGGAAAAACACACAGCAGGGAGTCCCTTTCAATGACAACCTGGTCAGCATTGAAATGATCATACAGTCTGAGTCCAAGTACTTATATCTGGATTTTTTTCTAAGCTTACTCTCTAAAATACAGGTTCTCCCATGCAGCAGCATTGGTGAAACTCCCTTCATGTCGCATCAAACTCCTGCAGTGTCCTTAACCTTGAAAAACTGCTGAGATCTCTCCAGAATACTCCAGCAAAGACCACTCTTGGCAGCTGCTTTGACCACAACTTTCCTCCTTTACACCCTCCACAAACTCCTTTCTTCTATCATTTCCAGCTAGGATGGCTTATTTTCACTTTCAACTTTTTAAACTATCCTGCCAATCACATCACCTACTGCTCAAACATCCACTCTTTGCCTGACTTAAAATTACCTTTTAACTTACTAATTAAAGCATGAAGCTTCTGCTGCCTTGAACCTGAGCCAAGTCACCGACCTCTGGATTGGTCCCAGGGTTCTCCATCAGGCAGCATGGGTAGAAAACACACCCAGGCCTTCCACCCCAAGCAGGAGGGTCTCCCGCTCCCTGCTTTTTTCACTTGAAACTCCCATGGGTGAAATGACCTCAGCCACGCTATTTCTCCTGTTGAGGGAGTACAGACATGTCCCTCCCCTTGACCCAAGCCCAATACCCACACCAGCCGTGACTTCAACTATGCACAAACACAGTCTTGTATGAACTAAAATTGTTCTTCAACAGTGTCACAGACTAGTCATCCCCAAGAGCTTGCTGTGTTAATATTCTCTGTGTGTTTTTGTCTGTGGTCTTCTTTTCATCAGCAACTTTCTCAAGGGGGAAGCAACTCATGTTTAACAGAGGCATATCATGCCTTCAGCTTGCCATAAAGCAAAAGCTTTGAACCCATGCTTGCAGTGGTTAACGCTGGAGCTCAAATTCAGAAACTGAACGTTATACCTATTGCTTCCTTGTGCTCACCATCCCATATGCATCTGAGGTCTCCTGCCTTAGAGTACGGTAAAGGCCCAGTCTGACCTTTGCTTTGCAAATAGCATATCTTCATTCAGAACTCCCAAGAGTTATAAGAATTACAAGGGAAGCATGACTGGTGGGAAAAACATCAATGATATGAGAGATAAATGTAGAGGATAAAATACATTCTGCTCATTACTCAAATTCCATCAATCAGCTGCTTGGTCATTAGCTGTTCCACTGTAAGTACAGGAAATATAGTTCCACTTTGGTATTATAGAAAATCCCCTTTCATACTTTTTCTGCTATAGCAAATATTTGTGATAAAACATACAAAAAAAAAAGCAAAAAGGAAAAGATTTTAGGTAGACAGAATGAAAAAAAAAGAAGTAAATCAAATGCAGAATTATTTCTTAGTAAATATATGTGTTACTAATACAGTGTATCAGCCCACAAAATATTCTTTGGAGAGCATAGACCAAAGTATCATCATTCAGAGTACTTGCATATAGACGGGACAAAGCACTGGGGTACAGAAATGTATGGCACAGAAATAATAAATCTACCTTGGCATGAGAGTGAATCGTGTTCTCTATTTATAGGTAGATCGGTGATGCAATGTTCATCTTTGAACGAACAAAAAAAAAGAGTTATGTCTTTTGATTCAGCATTCAGTCTAGACTTACCAGTCCTTCTCTTTTCTAATTTCTGTAATTTTCATTTCTTTGCAATATATTGTTGTGGCAAAAGTATTTGAAACATCATTTATTCCATCTCCCAAATCAGATCTCAAAACTGCAGTTATCCTATCTGCAAATTTCAATGACTCACTTGAGCGGCTGCCAGTCTTATTTCCAGTTTTTCTAGCAGCAGTCACTTAAATTTCTGCAAAACCAAATTCTTAACAGGAAATCTCTCTAAGGCGATTCGTTCTTTTTTTGCTTTCACTAAGTAGAGTAAACACTGCAAGGTTTACTTGATGATCTGGCTATAACTTATTTGATGGTACTCATCATTACCTCTTGCCTGCCACTTAAAATATATTTTGTTAAGCCAGTTCCTGGATCTGACATTTTGCTTCTTAGTATATGGCTGTAAACTCAATAAGCTACTGAAATAAATTGAGATTTTCTGGTTTTGTCTTTTTTTTTTTTATTATTGAGTTTAGTGTTCCTGGAAGCTGTTTGATTTGACAGCCCGGGAAGCCAGTGTCCTCTGTTTAACACAGACCTGCAAATGCCAGGGCAGGAGCACTGTAAGTGGCCTGACTCCCTTGGGTCGTGGAGGACTCCCCTCCACAAGCGTGGCGCCTGCCCCATCTCCGCACCACGTTAGTTCTCTCTGGCCACAGGCTCTGACAGCAGTAAGTGGTGGAAGGTGAAAGGTACTACTGCAATAGGAGCACCTGCCCAACAGCAACGGAGTGAAAGCCAGTGACTCTTTTCATGTTGGCTATTTAAACATCTCATCATTTTAATTTACTGCTGCATTCAGAGATGACACAAAATGACAAATTATGGTCTATTCAACAATAACCTCCCAAACCAATCATCAGCTCTCCTGACAATTTTTTCCCCCTCAAATCTTCAAAATAGGCAGGCTAAAAATAAGATCCAGCAATATAATATAGCAAACCAGGCTGGAGGGGGTGAGTGATATCATGTGGACTTATATAAGAAAAATATCTATTAAGAACATGAATAATACTCACACAATCCTCCTAAGTTAGACCAGTCTTAATATTGATTAGAATGAGGACCTGCAGTCCTCTCTCATTTATTCCTGACTGCTCTATCATTTCCCAGCTGAAGAAGCAGCGTGGCTGGTAGGAATTGTGAATGCAGGAGTCATGCAAACACGGCTAAAATGTTCTCAGGACAGTTCAGCTCCGGAAGGAGAGCAGCTGCTCCAGTGTGGTGTGGAGCCAGAGCTAATAAATGCCATTAGGTATCAGCCATGCTCATGCAGAGCCAGGCCTGGTGTCTCTGTACTGCATCCCCAACACAGAGGGAATGGTGCCAATCCAGCATTATTTGGCGTTTCCACATGATGTCTTAGCCTTGCTGCTGCTCCAGACCTCGGCTAACTCTGTGCATCTGCATTGCACCAAGTCTAACAAGATTCCCAAACTGAGGACTTGTTATAAACACACACGAGTGGCCCTGTGGGAGCCAACCCTGCTGTCCCACAGTCAGAGCCATGGACTGTTGTGCCATGGACCATTGGACTTGGTGCCAGTATGGTGGCACTCACTCTATCTCCTTATAGAGACACTGAAATGTCTCTATACTAAATCCCCTATGGAGATCAATGGCATCAAAATGACCAGTACTGCGCTCTTGTCAGTCTATCTCAGACCCCTGTTGCCCCAGTAAATGGAGAATGTAGCCATCTGTATTGCCACTAGCCATTAAAACTAGAGGTAGCTCTTTCATCTCTTTCAATAAGCTTGAGAAAACACTCAGAGAGAACTGAGACTTAAGAAGCCAATTAGACTGTGATTTAAACTCACAATTGTTTCGGGGTACACATTCCCTCAGGAAAGTCTAAGAGAACAAATAGTTGGGGTGAATACACGCAATGCTGCTCTATTTCTCTGCTTAACCTTGATGCTTTATGCATCTGTAACAGGCGTTCCAAAACAGATGTTAAATCAAGCTAACTTGGCTAACTTACTCAAGAAAATCTAGAAAAGCACTACATTCAAGAGTTGAGTAGCACGTAGTCACCCACACCATCAGTTCAGCTCATAGAAGAAAGAAGATGGTCCACATATGAAATACTTCATATGGCAGCAAATATTTCTATTTTTTTTCAGGTGATTATCACTAGCTAAGTATTTTGATGGCTTTCAACTATTTTTCCTCTGTTAACAAAGTGCCTCTCACCTGCATTTGCTATGTGCAAGTAGCACTTTCCCTCAGCACTAAACAGCAAAGCTGCAATGGGTAAACACTGAATTTTCTCTAGAAGACTTCATATTTATCATGTAGGTTTGATCTGTGATGAAAAACCAAATCACCATTGGCCCCAGTTGAAAAAAAGAAAAAAGCTACATTATGATTGTTCCAAATTCACAAATGTACTAAACAACATCATATAGTCTAAAGCAATCCAGCCCAAATTCCCCCCTTCTTTTCATTTCTGTCACACAAGTGATGTTTTCAGAGATGAGAGGACTGTTGCAACCTATTCCTTTTCTAATCAGTTTCAAAAGGCATTTTTGAGCTGAATATTGGGTTAGAAGCCATGGTTTACAAGTGATGAATATTGATTTTATTTGCAGAGATATAAAATTTCTGATTGATGAATAGAAAAATGCGCACAGCAATCTGCCAAAATAGACATGGTATTTTGACTGCTAGAGCACTTTTCCACAGCAGAGTACCAAATATTTCATTCATTTCAATATTGAATAATAGCAATAATTCAAAAACTCATGTGGTAAAGGTTTGCAAAACAACAAAATATTCAAAGTCCTCAGTAAGTTTTCTTATTTTTTTGTAGTGCCCTAGCTCATTTTTGCAAGTGTTTTTGCCAAGAAAATAGGAATCACTCTGAAAATTGGACTAGAAGTCTTCTCATCCCAAATCCTTTCAAGGATAAATGGACTATTTCATGTTAGTTTAAATTAATTATTGTATATACATTATGTGCACCAAATTGGTTCGGAAAAGGAAGGAGAGGAAGTCTGCACTAGATTATGCCAGATTAATTTCAGGACAACTCCTTCAGTTTCAGTAAGAATAATTTACACCACTATTACCAGGAACAAAATATGTCACAGTGTCCAGCAGTTAATGGAAACTCAGTAGCTCTCGTAGATGCAATGCCCAGATTTCAGCTTTCCTTGTATAATCTTGTATTTTTTTTCTTAGTGATTAAAACAAACATAGAAAAAATCCATCAATTTTCACCTCTCTCTGGTTACTCTTAGGGATTATTACTTACTCTGAATGAAGTTCTTACAAAGTCTCTTACAGAAATACAGGGATCATAAACAGCAATTTATTTTCTTTTTTTTTTTTCCTTAAAATTAAAAGCTGAGCTAATTTGCAGTCCAGCCATTCAGAGGAAAGGTAACATTAGTTTCTTCTTAAAAGGTGTTCACCAGTTTCTCAACTGTGTTTGTCTCAAGTGTTTATTTTCTCAATAGAAATCATTATTTATGTTAACAACAAGGTCAGGAACTGTTTCGAAAGGAAGATGACATGACCAATAGGAGATAAACATGTAAACATGTTTTGTTTAATGCCACTGAAAATATCATGGTAAGAAAAACCCACAAAATATATGACCAATAAAAATGTAATTTAAGAAAGCATTGGTCAGGCCTTACATCAGCAGTCTACTAACCGATTTGGACTGTAAACTTAAGTATCCGACAAACACAGAAAAAGATCCTTGAAAAGGTAGGAAAAAGTCAGTGAGAAATTAAGAGCCTCCAAGAAAGAAGACAGAGGAAAGCTCGCCTTTTACATAGCCCGAAGACCTTGTCAGGCAAAGCAGTGTGGGGATAAAGTTTACAACATACCTTAAGACATGCTACTACTGGTTCACTAAATATGTGATTTGGCTAGAGAGATGAAAAAGACTTTTCTTGACATCTTTCTCTGGAAAGAAATTACATTAAACAACATTTAGGAAAACAAACCAACAAACAAAAAACAGCACAAGTCATGACAATCAATAGGAAGAACAGGTTATGAAGAGGAGTGGATACCTTTCAAACCAAGCAGGGAAATCAGTGAACTGGGAGTGTGGACTATTTATGTTTTCTTCAGTTATAGTTTACATTTTATTACTCTTGATCCCAGCACACTGAACATATTCAACTTTTGGACTTCAAAATATTAGAAAAATTGCATGGGCAGAGAACTAGCAGAGACAAAAATCAAGGACTGGAGAACTAAAAAGGTGCCCAAGGTTGGTGTGCTCCTTATGTATATTTACTTGATTCATTTACAGAATGATGGAGGGAAAAGAGGGAGCAAGTTTCCCCAATCCTGTCACTGACCATGGTTAATGAGTTGTGATAAAGACAGACACGAGCAGTTTCACAGCAAACAGATTTCCATTGTTCATTAAAAGTTAGAAAATGCCACCTCTTCGACACCTACCAGCTGTATACAAGAAACTGTCAGCTGGTGTTACCACTATTGCCTCTCAAGTCTTGACCCATTGCCCAGAAGTCCACTAGGTGACCTTGATCTCAGTGGCTTGTGCTGGTAAGCAACATCTACAAATAATTCATTAAAAGTGTCCTTCCATGTTGGTAGATTCATGCTGGTCAGTCATCTCCACTTTTTATGGCGCTCTCTTAATGTGCTATGCATTTTTTTTTCTTCAGCTGCTTTAACATTTATTTATCCCTTCCTAAAATATATATTTTAATAGTGATTAGTCTCTTCATCAAATACACTTTAAAAAAACAACAGTTGTTGAGTGTAGTGGAAAGAAAAATCAGTTTAGGGATATCAGACAAAATGCTGGCAACTTTACTCCTTTTTTTTTTTTAATGCTGGAAGCAACTTGCATTCTAATGGCATTTTTATGTAATCTGATGTTTCAAAGTAAGTGCTTTACAAAGCAGTTAATTACATATCTAGGAATATAGAATAGTGTTATAAGCAATTAGGCATAAGCAGGGATTTGACTTACCTACTAAAGTCAATAATCATTGCTTTATCACAGAAAATAGGCATAGGAGGAGCTACAAGTGGCCAACCTTTGCTTCATGCAAGATCACAAACCTCTGAGACCTTAAGAAAGTTTACTTTCTTAAAATTGATTTTCTTTAACTGTAAACCCCATCCTTTCATGATTGATTCCTTTCTCCTTTACATTCTCTGCCAGTCTTTGTGGTCAGAATCAAACTCAATACATCTCCCAATTAATTCATTTTCCCACTCTATATAAAGAAGTTCCTCGCTGTGTTGGGAACTTCTGCAACATTTTGGACCATCTCTATTGTCTAGCTGCATTCTGTCAATAACAGATAATTAAAAATTGACAGTTGGATTCTAGATAATTTTACTAAGTTGAAAACCAAAATTCCTTATCTATCTAATCCTTCTGAGATGATAGAGATTTCTTTATTTTAGTATAGATTTACATTAGATGATTACCATGAAAATACTGATGTTATTTTCCACTTTTTGTATGATCTCAGGACTGTCAAGATGACTGTATTTTCATACATATTGGACTATTTTGCTGTAGACATCCTTTATATCTTTTCTGCCAGTCTTTCCTGAATAAACTCTGCTTTTCTGTGTTAGGGCTTGATTTTGACTAAGTTTAGTTAAATGTGATGGTGTAATAGGTCTCTAGGGTCCTCCTGTTTTTTTTCAAAAACCTTCTCACACTATCAGAGAACAACCATTTCACTTGATTGCTAGGCTTACCTATCATTTTTCTTACTTCCCTTCTGATTACCCTTTGTTCAGTGCTCTGTTGCATATGGCTTCCTGTGAAGTGGTAACACCACTCCTGGCTCTGAGCCTACTCGCATGCCCTCTTCGCTACATTAACAGGTCTTAATCCAAAGACGTTCTCATCCCACTCTGGGAAGTGAACATCATCCCCACTCCTATCCAGTTCCCTAACAATTCCAGGCAAAGACCAGGGCTGAGCAGTTTCCTTCATTGGGATGGACTCACAAGCTTGCCATTCACTTCAGAAGCAAGGTGCTTCAGCCTGGTGATTCAGTTAAGGCATATATAAATCCAAAGAAACTTGCAGAGAAAGGAAACATCCTGTTTTTCTGTAATTGCTTTTCATCTCAATTCTAAGCAATGCAGGAGAGAAAAAGAGTCCTTAGAGCTATACATGACAGGTATTTAGAGATACATCCTTCAGAGAGCTGGAGAACACTGAGAAGGAGGAAGGGAGTCCATCTTAAGAAATGAAGAAAATGCAGCTCCAGTGCTAAGGTGGCCCTTCGGCTCCCATGTTTGGGAAATGCCTCAGGGTCAGCCAGCACAGAAGGCTTATGTAAAACACCTGCTGACTTTTCATCTTCCTGCTCTGAATAATTTTCTCTTTGTTTCCAATTTACAATAGGAATCTTTCCTTTGATTCACTGGTTGCACACTTTTTTTCCTTTTGAGGAAGATTTCAAGTAATTCAGCAAGCACACACCATATTTGTTCCCCAGAAACAACAACAAAAAAAATTAATAATGCAGCGTTACAAACAAATCACTTTGGTGCCTAGAAGCCAGGGCAAATTTGGAGTACCTCCGGAGCTGTGGTGGGTTTTCCACCAACTTGTTGTAGTCTTTTGAAGGGTAAAAGCATCAAGGGCCAAGACATAGAAAGAGTTATTCCAATGAGATGCTAACCAGTGGCTTCTGGCAAAAAACAAGTGATAGAGACACAGTCCAGGACTGTAGGAATCCCCACGTTGTCACAATGCATAAACAAGAAGTTTTGGGAAAGTTTCCAGAATTCCTTGCCACTTTCATATCACCCACACAACTTGCCAAAAGAGACTTCTCTACTTTTTCCAGTGCCTATCAACAAACAGCACACATCCCAGTTTCTTTGCCATGTGAAATTGTGAGAGTAATCACTCAGTCTTATACCCCATGGACAGCTTTGTGTAAGCATGACATGAATCACTGTCTCAGCTGGTAAAAGGTCATGTGGATTAAATAAAGGGCAGTAGATAACCCATAAATTTCTATGAACATTCAGGACAATATTGGCTAACCAAGAGCTTCTTCTGAGTAGAGAAGAAAATGCTTATGCGATCTGCAGTTATTCAGATATGTGTGCATTGAGAGTATTTACCACACTATCAGTAAGCATGAGCTCTAGATAAGAGCAAATGTATTAATTGACTTCTCTAGGTTCTATTTCCTACAAGAGAACAAAGATCTTGATTGTATGACACAAGTGCATATGCTGGTAGTAGCAGCATATCAGGTAGACATTGAGCCATAGAGAGTCATCATAAAAGGCAACATAATTATCAATATCATTCTTAACCTAATTACTACCCTGGATAAAGCCTTTTTTTCCCTTATATCATTAATAATGATACTGACCTTCTTCTATAACACCATATCGGAGTCAAGAATTTTTACCAAGCTTAAATAAATACCTGCTCACAGTAAAGAATCAAACACATTCAATCTGATTGCCAGGACTTTTCCAATATACACTGTAAAGAATCCAAAAATATATTACACATTACAGAAATTCAAAAATTTCTAAAAAAAAAGTGTAACAGAGTAAATCTAATATTGCAGTATTTTTAAACCACAAGTTAATGCAGATATTGGAACAATTCATAAACTACAAAGAATATTTGATCCTTTAAAAACCAGAAATCTACTTTTCCAGTAACTCAGCCTTTTCTATATCAGCTAAAATGGAAAAACATGGAAATCTAGGCACAATTTTAGCTGTAATAGCATTGCTGTTTCACTACAAATTGTCCTTATATACAGTAAAGTACATGGAATAAGACAGGCATTTAAAGAATATTTTATTTTATAAAGCAGAATAAACAATAGTGAATACAGCTCCTTAGGGCTGACCTCTAAACAAGCACCCATACAAGTATCATGCATCTCAGCCTGCTCATCTGAGACCACAAATTATGTTCAGCTGAACAGTCTGATCAGGGACTTGGAGATTAGTTACGTGTGCAAGAACTCTTCACACACATGTACCCAGGTAACTGAGTATGCAATGCACTTGCGTTACAAAAAAAAAAAAAAAAAAGAAGAAGAAAAAGGCGAAAAAGGCAGTTTTATTATTCTCTTCACCTGTTCCCAGACAAATGCGCATTCACTGCTGTAGTTGCCAGACAGAAAGAGTGGTCGGGGTTTCTTTCCCAAAGATACAATCCAAGCCAAATATAACCCCCCTTGCTTTTGCGTCCTGTAGGACACTTAAGAAATGAGAGTTGGGGTCAGGATGGACAGGCGCTGCAGGGTATCAGGTGAACCCAGCTCCTCTGCGCTGCTCCTCCGGACCCCTCTCACTCCTGAAGCAGCTCTGCTCTCGAGGAGCAACCAAGGCAACTCCTGCTCCTCCTCTGATTTCCTTCCACATCAAGATGAGGACCACGCGGCCAAGCAAACCTCAGCGTAATGGTGTATTTTAAACACTTGTTTTGTCTGTCTGCTGACAAGGGTTTGGAGTATCGCATGTATCATATACTACAGGTCACCGTGAACAGCTGGTAGGAAAAGTGGCATTCACACTTAACATGTTCACAGGGTGCTTAGGGCTGGGCCCAGCAAACATATTTATTAACTGAGCCATCCAAAAACAACAGGAATTGACTGGGGCTGTGACGCTCTGTGAACCAGACAAAGAAACTGGCCAAGGGAGCAGCCTTTTTTAAAAAGAAATAAAAGCCATAAAAAAAAAAAAAAAAGAAAAAGAAAAAGAAATTTTAGTATCTCCAAATAAGGTGTTATCTCACCCATGTTCCCACCACAAAGAGGCATCACTGAAGGGGGCCAGGGGGCCCATCCTCAGTGCCCGGCTCCTCCAGTGTTTTAATTTATAGGGGAGGTGAGAATGGCAACTACTACCAAAACAAACCCGCATAGATAGAGCAGAGGGGTGAGAAGCACCCGCTGCACCAGCCCCACTGAGGCTCTGCGGCTGGAGGGACCTGAAAACACCACAGTCGGCTGCAAAGGGCCTCGGCTCACACATAATATGCATCTGTGTGCATATATACGCGCACACCTATACACATGCATACATACACAGGCACCACAGAGAGGGGAGGCTGTGCAGAATTCAGCACAGCTTTTCTGCTTGAGCCACGCACAGCAGAAGGATTTTATTGGGGGTTGTTGTTGTTGTTGGGTGACTTCTTTTTTTCGCCCCTTACCTTGCCGAGACAGGCAAGATGCAGTGGGGGTAGGGAAGGATGCGCGGCCGTTTCCTAACGCTGTGGCATTACTGCCATCTAGTGAACCCCGACCCAGCCGCTTGCCCCAGGCTGGAGGGAAGGAGGAGGCGTGAACAGGGGCCTGGAGAGGTCCCCTCCTGCCACGGCCCCCGCTGGCGCTGAGGCTGGTGGGTGAGGGGTGCCCCTTGGCCACTTGCCCCCAAAACATAACCAGCTGGGACGCTGGCTCGTGTAGTGGCACAGGGAGAAGCAGGGAATCTTTATTTACCTTTTTTTTCCTCTTTTTCCTAAGAAGCGTTTGCCCAAGCACTGTGCCAGCCTGAAATCAGCTGGACAGCTTTAACGCTCAGCTGTCCCACACGGCATGTAGCAACTGTGCTTATTTCCCACAGCGCAGCCTGCAATCCAGACGGATTGCAGTCTCTATGAAAGCAATTTATAGGACGGTTCAGAAAGCCTGCGACAGAGCCTACTCGTGGCCTTTGGAAGAAGGCACAGTGCTATACTCGAGGCACTATGTGTGGGCTAGCTATCAGTCCAGGCTATGCTAGTGATCAAGAAACAAAGTGTAATTTGGGTGCTGCATCTGAATCCTTCCAGGGGACCTCAGCACCTGGGAGCCCTGTCTGCAGTTTGGTGGCAGCTGCCGTGAAATGCAGCTTCTATCCAGCAAGCACTTTCCGGAGCATTGGAAAAGCCACCCACAAGACAGCTCTCCATCCCAGTGACAGCCATAAGTATCTAAGTGCCTCCTTAGGAGTTGGGCTTCACCTCTCAGCGTACCAAAACAGCTCTTTCACAGGGAGCCATAGACACCTGGTTATCCGGACATGCAGACATTTGGCATATTTTCCTATATAAGCTCAAAGTCCTAAAGATGATACTGTAAAATCTCATTGCTAAAATATCAAAGAGATGATGGAAAAAGAAAGCACTTACTTAATATGGTTTCTCAGCTATTAGCCATGGCACATCATTGTGGAGATTTAAAATGCTAACTCTTCCAGGACTTGCTGTAACCTGCATCAAAATCAAACCTTTCAGCACTCCTTACTTCAGTTCCTACTTCATGTATTTCCTACTTAAATGACTTGATTGGTGTTATGTATGAACCATGGGAAATTACCATTTTAGAGAGTTATTTCTTCTGGTTTACTTTGAGATGACGGGTCTTCTTAGAGTATATTCTCTCTTTCCCACTTTCTGTTTTATTCTTTTTTTCTCAAATTCATATAGGCTCTGGGAATAAGGGTGTTCTCATACTGCCAAAGTTTTTTAAAATATACATGGATTCACTCTCATGCTGTGATCCTGCAAAAACTTAAAAAGATTTAGCTTCATGCCCTTAGCTTAATACACTTTAGCTTGATGGCAAGATTAAACACATGTAGAGATCTTTGCAGGACTGGGACTGTACTTTATGTGTTGAGGATCTAAGGCTGTCTTGCTACAATATGTAGAAAAATATTTGTGAGTACCACATTTGTCTGACTACCTTCTATCCAAGGAAGTGCGTGCAAATGATAACGTTTTCACAGATAAATTACAGCCTTAATGAAAACATAATGAAAATGCATAATCTATCATTCAAGCTTCACCTAAATCAAAGAATCAAGCAATAACCCCCTGTTCTAGCCAATGTAGGCAAGAAATCACACTCTCCCCCAAATAACAAACTATACTTGAAGCAAACAAGCATATATTTAATTATAATTGTAGCAAATTTCTACAAATCCCTAGCAAACGAAAACTATACGCTGAATCTGGATGGCACTCTCCCAGAGGAGAATAAAACAGTTAGAAAAGCTGGACTGAGTCATGATTTTTTTAAAAAAGTAAGAACTGGGGACAGCATTCAACACAAAGAGCTCTTCTGCCAGAGGAGAGGAAGTTTACTTTTTCAAGGGCTGAACATAAGGAACTGGAGAAATGTTTTTTTTACATTTTAGCAGATTACATCAACTTCATCTCCACTGCATGGGTCTGGTTTGCCTTTGGTTATATGACAAGACATGCTGCAACAGGGCTGCACTGAAGAGCGCCCAGTTCAGCTATTGTCCCTCTGAGATCCAGCATCCTAAATGCAGGGCTCCAGCAGTCGCACGGGTGGCTGCGCCTGGTGCACGTGGCCACAAAAGCTGTGGGGCTGAGCTGACTGCAGAGGGATACCAGGGCAAGGGAACCAATTGCCATAATCTCAGAAAACCTCACACATCTCTTCTAGCCAGCTCCAAACTATGCAATAGGTGACTCCAACCTATGGATAAAATATAAACAAGACTACGTCAATGAAATGAATAGGTTTGTTGAATTGTCCTCTCCAGTGAGATAACTATCACGAGGCCAGGGGAAGCTAAGAGACTGCTGGAGCAAATGCAGAAGGAAAATGATTGGTAGAAGTTGAGAATATGGGACAGAAATGGCCTATCTCTTGGGGAGCTGCGAGCAATCGGGTCTGGCAGAGCAGAGGGTCTAGTTCAGCCTCAGGGGGGAAAAGAAAACTAGATGTTTATTTGGCCTTCTAGTACACCTCATTGCACTTGCCTATTTGCTGTTGTTGTTTTGTTTTGTTTTGTTTTGTTTTTCCCTGCTCTCCTTTTCCCACCAAGCAGTGATCAAGCTGAAAGAGATATGATAGATATACAGCAGGCCGAGTGCCTTCTACCATAGTATGTAACATCTAGTTCAGGATGCCAAAGAAATGACAACTGCAGTCTTAAATGTCATAAAGTAAAACCAAACTGAGCAGGTGTGCAGGGAGGGTTTAAAATCACAGAACAGAACATCAGACCTGGCCATCATTTCTAGTGCTGCCACAGAGAAGATATATGGTCACAACATATTCCATGCACAATTCATCATCGATAAAAGAGCTCACAAGCAGCACACATATTTCACAGGAGAGATAGGGGATTTAATTCACCACTACAAAGAATTTGTAGCCAGAGTCTCGTTTTAAGTGCAAAGAGATTAGCTTGCAGACATATCAAAACAATGTTGTTGCTTATTGTGTCACAACAAGGAATACTATTGCAGCATTGCTGTTAATGTTGACCATGAGAGGGAACTATTCTGGCCTCTATCTATACAATTTTGCATGTTTTCTAGAAGGAGGAGGAACAAAAATAGCAGGAGAAAACAGAAAAGGCAGGACAATAAAAAGAAATAAACCAAAGTAAAATAAAGGAAGGAAACATGCAGCTAAGAGCCATCTTATCCTGCTACATCTGTCCTCCCCTTCAGATACCCCTATGGAGCTATTTTAGTAAGGTTGGCTATTTATTATATCGTGAGCTCTGCTGTTTGATTTATTGGGCCTTGGTTGCCTCAAGGAGTGAGAAAATGTCTCTTCCTTCCCTGCTCAGAACAAGAAAGTTTTATTACCATCTCCGTGGCACACTCTGACTCTTTTTTAGGGATGCTATTTCTGGCTCAGACTGATTGAAAAGCGCTGCCGTCCCCCACATGGCTGCTGGTTTGACACTTTTTGACATTTCTAAACAACTCGTACTCTTCCTGCCAACTCCCCATTGCTTTCTAAACCTTTTTAATCCCAAAGAATGCAAACTAATCTACTGAGGGAAGAGAAACAAGCTGGTCCTGGGAAGCAGAGCTGGAAATGTCAGAGTGGTAGAAATGATAAATATACCTGCTAGAGAGAGGGAGCCAGTAGAGAAGGGGGTGGGGGCTGTTAGAAGACCCACTAGCACTGTAGCCTGTTAATGTTATCTACTGTAAAGAAACATGCACTACATTATCAAGCAGAATGTGTAATATCTTCATAAAAAAAGAATGGTTTGAAGGCAAGCACAAAGCATGCTTAATCGTGGAATAAAGCAGTGGTCCCTTGGGGAGATTTAAACTACTTAGACCTAAGTATGGCTAATAAAAGTTTGCAATTCAAGAGAATTACCAAAAGCCTTTATTATTATTGTCCTGTCATACCTGCTCTTTTGAATGAAAAAGTCAAAAAGTTGAACCTCATTGTTTTATTTTCCCCGCAGCACCACGTGTATTTAGAGAAGACAGAGTCCCAAAATACCCTTCTCACCCTTCTTTTCACTTTTCCCCTCTGTACAGTTATGTTTCAGCAGGCATTTGCTTTTCAGAAAGAATCAACCACCATCTCTCTTCCAAATGTTAAACTATACAACTACTAGACTCTGAATTTTGAACTGTCCCTCCTTTTATATTATTTCTTTCATAATTTTACTCCTTTAAATGAATTGTCTGTGGGCACAAAACTACCATTCACTCAGGTACCCAGGTAACTAAAGATGAGGCTTTGCAGCTATTCACTGCAAGCAGCAGAATGCAAACATCATTTACTCACAAGTGCCCAGCATCACCACTGGGAAGCCCAGTTTGGAAACCTGATCTGCAGCACACAGCGAGGACAACAACCCAGAGCGTTCATAAATCAAAACTTGTTCATCACACTCGATCATTTTCCATGGACCGTGCCCTCTCTCAGCAGGCTCGCAGCATCCTTCCACCCCGAGCGGCCTGTTCTCCAGCCCAGCACTGCTCCTCGCTGCTACTGGTTCTCAGCGCTCCTCCTGACGGCCTTCGATTCCCGTGTCTTGCTGCGCTTTCACCTGTCTTCTGAAAATAGCACCTCTCCTCCCAGGCTCCATGTTTGGTGGTTAGATTTTCACAAATTGGGAGCTGAGTTTTCCAGAAAATGCTCTAAAAGCTCACAATCTGCTCCTTATTTTCACCTAATCAGGGCCAGGTTAAGAGTGCCTAGATCCCATCAAAACTTCATTACTTTTTCTAGACATCAGAGGCACATGATGGGTAAAAGGTCAAAAGTTCAGCAATATAAACATAAATTAGGTTGCTTCTTTGGACCACAAGGCAGCACATTCTCAGGGCTGGCATAGCTTTACCTTTCCCGCTACAAGACACTAGAAGAATGGATTAGACAACTGGCATTTCAACACGATCATGACATAGGAAACATAACCACAAGAAAACAAAACCATTTCTTTCAGTGTGAAATTTTCCTCTTCTCTAGCTCCATGGACAATACACTATCAAAGAGCAAAATTCAGGCTTCATCCAGTTTCTTTGTTGCTACTAAAGGGCAAGACAGAGAAGAAATATAAAGATACTAACAATGATGAAAGGTAAATATTTCAGGCAGTATCCTGGCCTGGATTTAAAATAGAATTTATGCACTTTTCCTTTGACATTTGAGAGAATATTTTTCTGGTAAAACACAGATGCTCTCCACTATGAAATACATGCTTATGAGAAAAACTTCAAAACTGCTTTACCAATTGAAATAAAACCTGGAGACCTATCTTCAGTGACCTTCCACTGGATATCCACCAAAGAGAGGAATCTGACTGCTCAGTGTGCGTTGTCATGAAGGAGTTTGCCACTGACGTAGAAGACACAGTGGCGTTAGCAATGCTACACAGCTATTAGTCATTCAACTGCATTCAGAGCGTGCAGCAAAAGCTGGAAGACATGGGATTCGCTAGAAACCTGAAATGTGTATTACAAAATATAACTCTGTCTCCTGGTAAGATTAATAAAAACTACAAAGCTGCATTAGGTATCACATGTTAACTAGGAAGGAAAAGCACAGAGAAGGAAGTAGCTGAGAGGAAAAATTATTTAAGAACATGTATGCATTCAAGAATTTTTAACCTAATTCAAAGCAGTGCAAAAATCTCCCCTTTGCAAACCAAAGCATCTGACATGCACCAGCACTATTTATACATTCAAACAGTGGGATTTGCATGGTCTTTCAGCCTGAAGTTGCACATCAGCACAGTAGTGAGTTTTCCCCATATACTTAAATCACAAGGGACATACAGAAACCTAGCTTAAATCTTCAAGAGCCCAAAAGAAACATGCACAGTTTTACTATATAACTATAAGTGTGGACTAATGAACAGGAGATCTGGGCATAAACTTGGAGTGAGAATATTAGGTGCAGTTGTTAGCTCTGTCACTTGCCTGTAACTTCAGCTCTCCCCATTTCTTCCATGCT
Source organism: Crypturellus tataupa (assembly GCA_034781795.1). Taxonomy (NCBI): domain Eukaryota; kingdom Metazoa; phylum Chordata; class Aves; order Tinamiformes; family Tinamidae; genus Crypturellus; species Crypturellus tataupa. Next base: position 299,055 of record JAWLRI010000010.1, on the reverse strand, counting down.
TTCTGATAGAGGAGCATCAGTTCAGAAGCAGCAGCTGATCTCCCACCGTACCCAGCACAGTGCAGCTCTGGCATCAAAGGAGCCCCAGGTACTACAGTGACAGAAGTGACAACCATGGAGGTCTGCACCATCACTTTAAAAGGCAATGTCCAATTCCGTGGAGTTAGGATGACTTGTCTTCCTTGCAGCACAGTCATACCCATTTATTTGTATCCTATTGCTTTGAAACACATTTCTTTAGGAGAGAGAGAGAGACAGAGAGAAAGAGAGGGAGGGAAGGAGGGGGAGAAGGATGGAAAAGGGAGGGAAGGAAGGAAGGAAAAGGAAAAGGAAGGAAGGAAAAGTAAGGAAGGAAGGAAGGAAGGAAGGAAGG
>JAWLRI010000010.1:273993-298582 GCA_034781795.1 Crypturellus tataupa | reverse complement strand
TATTTTTTTTTTTTTTTTGATACTCTGATTTGAGACCTCTAGTAATTTCAAAATCTATTTCAGCAGAGACAAAAAAACTGAAAAGTGAACTACCCCAAGTTCCTCAGGCTCTGTCTTCCTCCCACAGGTCTCTTGGCAGGAAGATACAGATACATTTGTACATTGCTCAAGGAAATATTAACCACAATTGAAGGCAGTCTACAGGTTGAAAAAGGATCCACTGGGCTCTTGAATCAAAGCATATGAAGTGCAGGAGGGCTGGGACATGGCCCAGAAAATCTGACTGCAAAGCAGGATTGCATTTATGTCACCTTTACAGAAAGCTACATTTCAAAATCTGATAAAAAGACCTTTGTATCTAGGTTTTACTTTATGCAGTCTAATGTTTGAAAAAAAAAATGATGCTAGTTAAAGGAAAACTTTTCTTAATTATCTCAACCCTTTCTGATCCACACAGCCCTTCTTTTTAACAAGGTGAGTGAAGGAGAGGAGAATGACAAGTTTCTTTCCTATGTGAGGAAAATGATGGAGTTGTATATTTTTTTCTTTTTTTGGAAGAGCTTTGGAATACATGCAGTGAAATAGCTCCCAAAGGGCAGATGGAAATTGCTCACAGAGAGACTTTATCTTTCAATTTTTTTTTTTTCCAGAATGTTTTTTTTTTTATGGTAAAGTTTAACAGACCTTTAATGCAGCCATTTAGCAATGGAAAATTTAACACTTGCTACATTGCAAGGCTATGTTGGGTGAGATGCTCAGCTGCCCTAAGTCAGTAGACATCCACTGAAACCACTTATCACAACAGGACTTTGTGTTCTTACAGTAGCTGGGAGTCTGGACACAAATCTTCCAGAAACAAAATACCCACTTATAATAACCCTCTTCTTAATCCCTATTGAAGCCTGCATCGACAAGCGGTTTGCACATAAAGTAGGAAGTCAGTTCCTATTTGTTTTCCTCATTCAAGCAGCCCCATTAGTTTTGACACAGCTTACCTGCAAGTAAACTGGCTGTGGCCTTCAGTCATTAGTTTTCAAACCAATTTGGTAAAGCAACTACTTTTCCATGAACTTTCTGCTGCAGTTTTCCTTTTTCCTGTTTCATATAATGTCGGCAGTAAGAAGTGCATTGTTCTAATCTCACCTGTTCATTTCCCTTGATGTAAACCTTCTGAAATTCAAACATTTTCTCCTAGGCAGGAAGACCAAACTAACAGGAACATTAGCTTGTGCAATAATAAGAAGAATAAATAAATATGTATGAAGCACACAGAAGCTGATTTTAAATGATTTTTTTCAAGTAGTTACAAACAGGGTGGTCAACAAATGATTACAGGAGGTGAAAAGAAGGGCTACACATGGAGCCCTAGCAGAAAACCACTCACTTGCCATGTCAAAATCCCTTTCTTCTTTCCTCTGCAGATACCATAAATGAACAATTAGAAGTAGCAAAGCTCTCCAGAGCAAGAACAAAGGGTGCCACTGGTTGCTGCTCCTCAGCATCTCATTTTCTCCTCTGAAACAACTGATGCACTTCTGAAAGCTTCTAGTTCAGTGACTTTTGTTTCGAGGATGTACCGTATGTTGTATTAACCACCTGTGTGTTTTGTAGTGCAAGACTACAATGCAATGCGGGTGTTTCACACAGACACGAAAGCAATAGAAGGTAACTCTTGCCTTTTAAGCTTTTGTTCTGTTGCTGCAAAGTCATGGTTTGAAGTGTTTGCTCAAAAGCGAATCAGAGGGGAAGGTAAGCTGGGCACTGACTATACAACTTTGTACATCAAAATGAGGATTCTGATTTACATACATTTCTTGTGGCTAACAGCACTTTTGACTCTAAATCCAAGTGTCAAATGTGCTTTAGAGATAGGGCATATTTCTGAACTTAAAATAAATATCAATAATTAAAAAAAAAAAAAAATTTTGTAACCTTTTTACTAGGCACAACTTGTGAGCAGCACTGAACAAGAGAGGGTCCACCCAAGACTCTTCCCGAAGCTTTTGAGGACAAATGGAAGATTGCTCTAGACAAGTCAATTATTTCTCTGATACAAGCAATAAAAAGAGAATAGCAAGACAACTCATCCACAAACTGCCCTAATCAATGGGACTTAAATAGGCTATAGATTATACCTATATTACAAATACATATAATTATAAGGCCAGCATTGACTCAAGAATAAACCTATAAGGCATTTGTGACAACTTTTAAAATATTGATTTTCTCTTTCAATAATGTTTTGAGCTAAGTAAAAATATTAATTTGCCCACTCACTCTCATGGTCAATTGGATCCAGCCTTTCTAGGCAACATTTTTCAGTGCTGAACATTTTTAAATATTTCAAAGCCATGTTAGTAGTGGTATTGCTATCTTTTTAATTATAGCCACATCCTTCCTTAAGAAAATGCATACCTGACTCATAGCGAGGAAGACTTACACGCAGCAGGTTGTAAGGAACTGAACATTTCAGATGTCTAATGAACAAATGAAGATTTTCCTGTAGACTTAGCACAAATCAGCATTTGATTTTGTGTTAATTTCTTTTTCAGGATTGGACATAAAACTGAGTTATATCCAATTTAAATGAGTTCAATACACACATGCATTAGCAACCTAAAATTAATTTAAGTTGTTTTTCAGTTTTGACCAAGCTGTTCAAGGAACATGTCTTTTCAGTTTGTTTCTCTTTAACCATCACAGTGCAAGAAAATTAAAAATCTTCACTGCCTTACCAGACAACTTGGGAATGGAATCCAACAAGCTGGATCCCATGCCAGGGACCTTAGGTAGAAACTGTGCACTAGTCAGAGATGAAAGAAAAAATGCAATATTGGAGAATGCATTTTTCCCCATATGATATAATACCTACACTCTAACTACCATATCAGGCTAATTCCCCCAAAGCAGACCTTTGCAGTGCAACTGTACTTAAGCTGGTTTTAACTAAATGATGTCCAGTACTTCAAGAAGCTCCCTGCAGCTTTGGGGAAGGCCAAGCTGGCAGGGGAAACACACTGGATTACATCAGGAAGTCAGGTTAGCACAGCTGGCTTAGGTACCTCACAAAGTCAGAATTGCTTCGTAGTCACTTAAGGTGCACCAATAGATAGAACTTCAAAAGGTCTAGTCTTGCATCACCCTTCAGCTAGACTGCTTCTATAGTAAGGCTGATGTAGTTTAAACTAGGCCAATACCCCAATCAAACTGCTATATTGAACAAGTGTTCCAATTCTGCAGAATCTGAAGTTTCCCTAAGTGTTTATCCAACTCAAAGACTCAAAAATTGCTTTTTGGTGTCTAAAATGACATTCACATTTCATTTATAGGTTCTTAAAGCTGGTTCCATGTTACGCTCTAGCCATTTCATACGGCTTGGAGAAAGCAAAGCAGATAGACTATGGCTACAGAAATGTCACAGTACGTACATTGCCAGTAAGTTCAGTAAGGGAATTCATTCAGGAGGCCTCAATAATGAAGTTCCTTTGTCACAAAGTTCATGAGCTACCTTTTACATCTGGTAATCTAAGGAAAATATGAGGAGAGACAGCAAGGCACATGCTCTTAACTAGCAATAGAAAAAGGAGAGAGAGAGACAGCTTTACCCCCAGCTGTTAGCATACTTAGTTCCTCTAGAAATATAGCCTTGCCTTTCTGTTCGATTTTAATTTGCATTGCTTTTTGTATGTAAATTAAGCATTTTTAGAATAATATCTCAGAGCAAAAGTACTTAAAGTTAAGATCTTTGCAACATAAAAAGCTGAAAATTGCAACCAGTGTTTTCAGTGCTTTGATTAGTTTAAATAATCTTTATAGTTTTTCTACAAATTCCACTATATCAGTTCTATATTAGAAAAACAACTGTCAACCAACAGTTAAAAGGTAATTGAGGAGGTCCTATGGCAATTCACTAGTACTATTTCCAGCATTAAATTGCTGGCTTTGACTTGAGTTCAGTTCTTCTAGCTTTTCCAGTTTAGTAGCAAAAATCTGTTTTCAGAGCTTCAGTGTTTCTAACAGTCAGCTAAGCAAAAGTCAAGATTACAGAGCAGGAGATATAACATCTCCCATGGGTTCAGTTCCTGTTTTACTTAATCCTACAGTGGTCAGTGGTACTTTCTGTATGCAGTGAAAGTATGGATTAATAATATCGGCATTATTGATGCACTCTAGATTTACACATACAGCTGAGAACAGAATCATGCAAAAAATTCTACTCCAAATTTGTTCAGCTTCCATTTATCAAAGAAGATATTTTCATTCCCTCTAATCATCTCATTTCACTAATGCTGTTCAAGCAGGTAATTTCTGTTATTCACATGGTTAAAACTTTCAGTAACTCAGCAATTATGTGATAACTCAGTGATAAATTCTGCTAAGAAAAAAACCCACCCAGTGATATCAAAAACAATTTCCAATATCATGCTTTTTTATTAGAAAGAAAATTATTTCATTTTTATTACAAAACAATCAATACAATAAGAAGATCAAACATATAAGATCATATTAAGAAACAATCAATACAATCTTAAAGAACGCAAAATGCAAAACTGACAACAGCTAACATGCTTTGGTTAAAAAGTTATGAAGGAAATACAAACCAGAAGAGACATACTCACTTCCAGAAATTCACAGATGAACAGTTGATGGTTCCAAAAGGCTTTACACGGGTAGAAGACAAAGGTCCAAGGTAATACTTAGAGAAAGACATATGTGGTAAAGAAGGAAAGCAAAATAAAATATCAGTAAATAAAGCATATCTTCTTTGTCTCTATGCCTCTAAAACACCAGTGTGAAACTATAAAGCTGTTGAGATGAAACAGCATTGAGCTGTCAGAAGCATGTCCTGCCTTGCTAAGACAGGTTTCCAAAACCTCAAGGTCAAAAACACTCTAAACGTGAACTGCAAGAGTATACTTGGTCATTTCTGTCTCTCCAGTATCCAAAGACCCAAGATTTCCCCCAAATTCTACTGGATCTGAAAGTTGAAGGATGGACAATAAACTCAGCACCTTATAAAATAAACTGGGAAGAAATGTTTGCCATCCATTCCCAGATCTGCAAGGCATTAAGATGCTGACAACGAAAATACCTTCAATATAAACATGTTAGATGAAACAGTTTGTCACAAAAAACACCCCAGATTTGTTTGCTCCAAGGTATCCCTTCCATCAGTGCTGACACTGTTGCCCTTTCAAATCCCAGTCATGTTGAGAAAAGCCCTGTGCAAGTTTCAGTAGTTTCTAGACTTCTGATATCAATCCGCTTCCCAGAGCAAGAAGAGACTCTTATTTGCAATCCATTTTACTATTGTGCTCCTTTTCAGCACAAAAATTGACAAAACATTCTTGTCAATGAAGGATTTGCCACTAAAACATCATCCAACACAACATTTCATATGCACTTTTAGAGTCTCTTTGCTTTTATAGTGTTCCTAGTTTCACTTTTAGCTCCTTTTTCTGTTTTCTTTGTCATTTTTGTCCTTTTTTTTCCATTCCATGTAATCTGCATACTTTCTGGTGTGTGGTGCAGCCCAAATGATGAACCAAGGTGAAGGAAAGCATAAAGGAGGCAATAATACTCTGAGCCAGATCCTACGATTTCTGAAAGCAATTTCATCCATCTAGAAACAGTTATTTTGAACACAACTAAAAGATCAAGTCCTACGACAAAACAGTTGGATAAGATTAGAATATATCATTTTTACACAGTGAAGTGGAAGGGCCAGCTAAAATCACTGTTCCTCAGCCGTTATTTGAGGGATCGCCTAAGTATCTGGAAAAGAACCCACAGAGCATCTTAAGCAGTATTGCCACATTGGCTCTCATTTATCAGCAAAATTAGGCCACATTTTGAATGATTTTTTTTCCACTTGTGGTCAAAGGAGCACATATAAATTTTCTGGAAGTTTTTCTTGACATCACAGTCAACATTATAATGCCTTACGGTCAACAGCACACAAAGAATGCTACCTTAGACAAAGACAGACCATTAACTTTATGGCAAATTTATGTGCAATTGCTACAGATGATGACATTCAGCGTTTCTTTCTTGATAACTGTCTTAGTAGCCATTTATATAGAAGAAATGTTTGTTTTTCATGTAATTGGCAACAGAAGGACTTAAGCAAAACTAGGACAGGAGAAAGGTATTATTTTTACTTTCCATGCACAAGTAACATCAGAACATCATACATACAAAATGTAGTATAAGAATAATAGTTTCATTACTTTTGACTGAAGCATTAGACTCTGAATGTGTAAATTTTTGCTATTTTGAGGCTGCCGTTGCTGCTGTCATTCCAAACACAAATGTTATTCCAGATCTAGGATCTCATCCCGTTTTTGGAGGAAGCATCTTGTTAATGGACATTGGTAATGAAAGGAGGGTGGCAGATAACCAGAGAATGGGGAAGTGCCCAGAGAATTTCCAACTCTCTAGCTAGCGTGTTGCACCTCTCCACATCAGTGTTACACTACAGCCTTGGAAAGGAACAATGCTATTTTCAAACAGAAATCTGCATCCCTCTAACCTCCAGCTTCACAATTCTCTGTGAAGAAAGAATGGCTCACATGATTTGCTTCCACAGGCAGCTGAGAGTAAAATCTGTTCTGTCATGCTTCATTGTGAATGACAATGCTTATAATATCTCTGTAAGATGTAATTTTTTCATGTCAATAGAAAGCTGATATTCATAATCTAAGCAATAATTATCCTTTGTAAATGCCCTTTTTGGCTGCCACTCTCATTAAGGCTGTTTCAATGCATGGTCCCCAGGCTGTAGACAAAATGCAGCTATTTACTCTCATGAAGAGAGAAGAAAAGATTTTTGTTGCAAGGAAAAAAATATTAAAAAGTTTTATTTTTTAATGCTATTAGTCTAGTGCTTGGGGTTACTCCTTCGCTGAATTTATTCTTGTTTTGAAAAATAAAAATATTTTAGCATTACAAAGAGGGACATTCCAACTCCTCCATACATCAAGTCATTTTTTGTTGCTCTTTTTGCTGTTTAATTACTGAGGATGCATTGTATAATTCCCTCTTTGAGGAGATCTTTTACTGAAAACACTTTACCTGCTTTGGGAAGAGCAATTAACTTTGACTTATAAGCACTAACTAAAAGGCACAAAATCCCATCATCTCTATGTGTGTAAGAACCCATCTACACAGAACACAAGAGAGCTAAAAATGAGATTTCCTCCTAACTGTCATAGAACAACTGACCTAAAGCCTGAGGACTCTAACTTGATATTTTTAGCATTACTCATGCATGTAGCTTGGTCTTGTCTTCTTACATAGTTACACACATGGCTTCAGGGGAAGCATACTCTTTATCTAGCTGCTAAGATGTACTCACAGCCATGTATTTTTTGAGAGCAGGCTTAACTCTTGCTTTTCTACATATTTAAATTATTGCCATGACTTATTAGAAAGTAGAGTTTTACACCCACTCAAAAGGCCTACGTAAACTGCAAGTCATTTAAATCTGGCAAACATCACCAGATATGTGATTGGACTTCTGCAAGAAATGGCCCTCTGTTGACACATGACAAAAGATCCCACCATGAGATACGTCTCCCATAGCCCTGCCTCCCCCCAGCAGGCAGCTTCAGAAGATGCTGCCATAAAGGCCTTGGCAAACCTTCTAATCCTCCGTTGTTTTTCCTTTGTTGGAACAGCTTAAGCTCTAAAAGAAACACATAATTCATACATTAGACACACAGAGGAAAAAAAAAAAAAGCAGCCTTTCATCCATCATACAGATTGCTGTGCAAGGGTTCACTTAGTATAAACAAAGCGCACAAGGCAAGATCTCTTGATCGTTCACCTCTCTAAGATTGACTGGGAGTACATCTCCTGCTGTTTCTCTGATACTAATCGACAGCAAACCTTCCTCTTTTCCTGTTAGGGTATCTCAAATGTTAGAGGAGGGGAAAATTTGGCAGAAAAACGAGAAAAGTTAACACAGTGAATATCATCCTTCTCTGATGTGCTGAATTAGTGGCTTCTCACAAAATGGCAGCTGTCACTTTTATTTATGCCTACTTGTGTTTAAGGCACCATTCCCAAGCACAATCAACCAGCTATACAGAGGGACTGAGCACAGTAGTAAGCAAAAGAGTATTTTATGGAAGTGGTAAGGCCACGAGGAAGTTAAACTTCATTGCAAAAAAAATGCATTTTTTTTTAATTTCTTCACAGAAGGAGCATAAGACTATATTAAATGCAGTCCATAAATGGGATATTTATATTCAGTATCTTTGCCAGAAGCAGAAGAACTGTGTGTCAGATGCACTGCGCTCCAGAGGTTTTCTTTACAACTTGGTGGGATCAAGGGGAGTGGATATGTCTGAAATACCCTATTAAAACCTTTGCAAACTATTCATTTTCCCCAAGAAGAGTCAACAACCTTCCCAGGTTCCAGATCAGGATTTTCTTCCTCCGTGCAAAGCAATTTCCCTTGATCTTAATAAAGATCCCAACAGCTGTTCCCAAACATTTGTTTTCCTGGCTCTTTCTCTCAGATGACCACCTGATCATTCCTCAGAGTCCTTGAAGGATGATCCAAGTGGCAAGAAATGTCATAGACTGGGAGATCTGCCCAGAAGGATGGCTTTTCTTTCCTCAAAAACCTTCTCCTGCCTCATCTGACTCAGAGTTGTACCCGATGCTCCACTCGCACTGCTGTTGATTAACTGATCTATTTTTTTCCTGCATGCAGTCCCTTGTTGTTCATTATCATAACTATACATTTCAGTCTCCTGAGGGAAGATAACTTGCCAGTTTGGTGCCGTGTGTCACGGCTTGGCCACATGGAACACTCAAGAACATTTATCTGAATTATCCTTTCAAGTGGATTCACTGAACCACATTAAAAGCCCAGAAAAAATGTGACCTGAATTTGGCTTGGTTTAATTTGTTGCAGAAATGGATTAGACAAAATTAAATTAAGCCACTTTTAGTCTAAATATGTGGATTCACAGGGCTGTAATACAGTTTATCTAATGTGCTTTACAATTAGACCTGCACGGGCAAAACTTTACGATCCAAGAATTAACATCCTCAACAATTTTGCCATACATGCAAGTTCAGGAAAACGGTGGGTTGCTTGGTGAAACAAATCAGAGCAGCCAGGCAAAGTACCATTCTCAATTTTCCATCCACAAACTGTTCCATGAATCCTCAGTCTACAGCCATTATGGAGAATGAATGCCCAGATTTTACATGCTTGTCATTGACCTTCACCTTCTGAGACCCACTTCTCCTGGAAAGAGATATAAATCAAAACAAACGAGCTTCAAAAATGGTGGGGAGAAAGCTGGCATAAACTAAATGAATGGAATGCAGCCAGAAAGTACACAGAGGTAAAAGAAACACCCTGTCACTTCAGTGGAAAATAAAAACAGGGGGATTCTCTTTGTGCTCTTTTACTTAGCACAGTTTTACTTAGCACAGAAACCCTGACAAACCAATGGATGGCCAGAGGGTACAATGTGGTGATGGAAGACTGGGGATAAGGGAGAAACATAAGTTATCTTTATATGTATTTTTCAAATTAACAGATATAATCCTCTATAGAAAACATGAGGTAGCCTGGGAAAAGTTCCAATATGCAGCAGGCAGAGAGCCAGCTTTGGCTTGAGACACTGAAATAGAGGAGAAAAAAAGAAAAAAAAAAAAAGCCCTCATCCAAGAGAGCTGAATGCCTAATGCACTGAGAACAGTGATGTCAATCAACCCACAAGTTCATTATGGACACCAGCTAGTCCCCACAGGTGAGAAGAGCTCAGGTAGAAAGCATCATTTCTAATGAAAAAGTCACCCAAAACCACACATCCGCTTTCTTATGTCCCCAGTGCTTTGGGGAAAGGACATGCTGGGCTGCAGCGGGAGCTGTACATCCATAATTTTGGTGCAGCAACTGTTGAGGAAAGATGGTCCTCCAAATTTTAATGACATCTCAAAGGAAGATGTAGTCTTTTTCAGTGCAGAGGTAGCAACATAGAGATTCCAGAGGGCTCAGCGGAACTCTCCCTATTGCTGCCTGTATCTATTTCTATGTTCATTTAATCTGTGGGTTTCCTAACAGCTCTGTTTACTAGTGCTGTGCTCCCTGACATTACATTTTTTCTCATGTGCTGGTACCACAGTTTAGTCTGGATTGATGCAATATTTCTCTTCTCATTTAACACAGGAAATCTGTCCTTCTTCCAAGGGGAAGAGCAGAGCACTGAAACAACAATATGGTTTAAAACTCTTAATTACTAATGACTACATAGACTTGAATTATAACTATCAGCACAAAAAAGTCCACACAGATACTGCTTACCAGTACCAAGGAGATAAAAGGTCTAAAAGAACTCCTTTTGGCCAATTACTTCAAAAGAAGTTCAATTTTATAGTATTCACATGGCCAATGCATGAGTGGTAATTATCTTACCAGTGGATAAAGTATAGTAGTGCACGAATACTGCACGCATTTAAAATGTGAAAAGCTTTCACAATGGCCTGTGATTCTGTAGAAAATACAGTATGTAGGCTAATTTTGCTAATCTAAATTGATGTTTGATTTAAATAAAAATGGAGCAGAGAAGCCAGCTTACAAAAGGCAGCATGTATTCTATTTAATAGGTAATTAAGAGACTGGATGTATTTGATTCTGCAAATTCTGGCACATATGCTTTTCCTGCAAATACACAAGCTGACAAAAGAGGCAGAAATTCAATGCACATATGTTACACATCTGCAAATGCATCAGTTTTGAGGATTCTCAGTCTATTCTAAAAACAGCATCATACCTAGGAGGAATCTAAGCTATGAATAGGAAGTGGAAACTACCATTATGGTTGTTCCAATTTAATTTCATGGTGATTTATGTTTTAGATTTTTCCATCTAAAGACAGGTCTGCTAGCAAAGGAGACTATTTCAGCTGACCATCACTGCAGTCACAATTCTAACATGCATGTGCTTGATATGTCACTGATGGTAGCCAATATAAAAATGTGGTGACAAGACCATTCAAAGGGAATGGTCCTGACAGAATCTCTGAAGACTTGTGCTTCAGCTGAGAAGAACTGATGATCTTTTCTGGGTTACACAAAATTAGCAGTTTCACGATACCTTTTCAACCAAATAATGCTAGACATGAAAGTTAAAAATTTAGCCATTTTCTGCCAATCTGCTTTGAGCTAAGGTATAATGGCAGGCTGAAAGCAAAAGTATGACTCTCTCATTTTAAAAAAAGGCATTTGAATAAATACTCTAGAAAAAATAATGGAGTCAAAGAGGCTTTATAGCTGGACTGTCTCTGAAAGCCAAAGTTTCTGACTTTCCCAGTTGTTCCTTGAAGTCACTTAGCAAGAACACAGTTTTGATCAGAGATTGGGGAAGACTAATTTACAGGCTATTTTTTCCTTTCATCTCAGAGCAATTTTCTATGTTAGCTTAATCCTAGTGCTGTTAAGGTAATTCATTTAAAGAATAGACAATACAGAACATGTACAGAAACTCCCACTACTAAAAATTGGCATAGATCAACATAAACAGTATTGAAAAAAAAGTTCAAAGAGTTGACATACACATTTAAAAATCATGGAACATGGAAAGAACATAGAAGCACCTTTTTTAACATGGTATACATGCATGTGGTAAAGGGAAGGTACACTGACAAAAAAATATTTATAAATATCTCTTCACCTCACAAAACATAATATCTAGAGCCTAGTGAGCATAGAGTTTCTGAGGACATCTATCTCGAATACGTTTGTGCAGGGTGTCATCTCTTTGCCGTGTTTGTCTTTGCAGTATGGACCTGCAGAAACTAGAATACAACTTACCTCTAATTCAAATAGAGATGGAGAAACTACTTTATGTTTTTTCATTTAGCCTTAGAAACAACAGCTAGGTGTCCTTCATGATGCTTTGGGCTGGGAAAGAGAAATACGCCACAGCCCAAAAAATTAAATTCAGATGGTATATGTTCTAATTAACAGAGCAACGGCAACACACATTGGTGCTATGCTGTGTTTCTTCAAGAAAAAGGTAATTTTCTGATAAAGATTTGCAATACTTTGCAGCAATGTGGCATTAAAGTAGCATATCTATGCTAGGAGTTGATCAGCGCCGGATTGATTAGCAGCAAGAGGTCCTGTTGTCACATAACTGTACTAAACACTGCCAGAAAAGATGAGCAGAAAAATATAAATACGCTTTACCATATGAGAAAGTTCACATGCCATCCCCAATTCCCAGGTATTTCAAGAGCAATAGAGAAATAAATCTATAAAAGAAAAGTTTTACTTATTCAACATGAGAAATTAGGCAGTTTCTTTTGTATACAGCCTATATATACTTTTTTTTTTTTTTTTTTTTTTTTTTTTTTTACCAAAAAACCTGTATCTTCAGGACAAGTTTTTGGTGTAACACTATAGAAGAAATACACTAAAAAGTATTTTAAGGTTGTCCTGTTGGAGGTTAAGAGAGAAGTAGTATCCTAGTTTGCCTATCAACTTCAATCAACTTCTCTCTAGGCACATGTATTGTGCTCACCACCAGGGTATCTTGGCAGTTATTTCAGCCATATGTCCATGATGTTCTCACAACTTTGCATACAAATGCTGTAATTTCATGCACAATTTATGAACTTGCATTTAAGAGTGTGATTCCATGCAAACAGCTCTGAAAGTCTGAGCCAGCAAAGCCCTCTCTATTAAAATGTGATTGAAACACTGCCACAGCTTTTACCTTGCGTATGCATGTGCATGACTTCTCGTCACCATCATTCAAGCCCAGGTTGCGAGGATAGTTGTGGAGAAGGCATTTTTTTCAATGAAGAAATATCATTTTCAGGCAGAAAGATCCCTGGCTGCAAGGGACTTTTAAATTCTCACTACGGTAATTTAAAGACTGTAAGAGGTAGAGACAAGGAACAAATGGAAATCAAGCTAACTGAAGTCATTCTCTAAAAGTTCCTCTTTTTAACACACGTTCCATAGATTTTGCCATTATCAGCAGATACATGCTGTCCAGGTACCCACCCATTTCCTCTTCAAGCTCAGCTCTTCTCATTTACAGTCTTCAAAACCGGAACGTTTTCTGTTCTCTCACACACATCATCACAACTCACTCTTTGCATTGCAGGATCAGTTGTCTCATATAAAACCTCATGCTGCCAATGAGATATCTAGGGCAAAGCATTCTGTCAGATGTCTTTGCACCTGCAGTGGTGGCTCCTTGTCTGTTAACCCAGAGCTTTCCAAGGCCAGAGACCTGTCACCTCATTGCCTTGAGGTGACAAAACAACTTACACAACTGCAGCAGCCAGATGAGCAGTCCTTCTCTCTGTGTACAGGGCTCCCTTACCACAAGATCCATATTGTGCGCTCATTATAGACACTGCGTCCGGGGATATTGGGGCAGGTTGCAGCCACACGCTCTCTGTACCTCTAGTGAGTAAGAAATCAGAGAATTAGACTCAGACCTCAGGGTTAATTTACCTGTGAGGAGATCGATTTGGCTCCCCGTGACTGTTCTTTTATTAGCATTCTAGATCTTGCCACATTGTCATTTACTGTGGCTTGGCAGGTGCTTTGCAGCTGCTGCTCCACATCAGGAGGCAAATATTCTGTCTTTTGTGTCCCAGACGAAGAAAATGTAGCCTATGAGACATAATAAGAGATTCCCCATGGCCTCCATAGAAACTGGGAATGTCATAATAGTATACTGGCTGATACACGGGGAGAGAGAAAGAGCAATAGAGCACTGAAAAGAGTCCATGTGTCCAATGCACTTCCAAAAATAATGACTGCTTTCCCACAAGATATATGGAAACAACTGCTTTAACTGACTGTATAATGCCCCTTCATACAGATAAGACCAATCTGTTTGACGGATGATACTGAGCCAAGAAATACATGAGTGTTCTCCTTGGGCCAAAAAGCAATAATGCTAGAGTTACTGCTACTGTTAAGACTAGGTGCAGAGTACTAATTATAGTCACTGCAGAAACAGAAGCAAAGGCTGTGGAAAAGCAGCATAATAGTAATGAGATGTCATTTCCCAGTCCAAACTTCTCTAATTAAGTTGATGTCTCCTGTTCAGGTCTATAGTCTTGGTTTTAAAGGTCACTAAAAAAAAAAATAACAAGAAAACTCACTTTAAGTCCTATCCAAGCAAGAAGGAATAAAGGTTTTGATTTGGGTTTTGTTTGTTTTTTTGTTTAAATCTAGGAATTGTCCACTATCCTGCCTTGACAGCACTACAGCACTACACTGCAGGATCTAAGTGATTTTAATCAGGATTGGTACATTTGATGCTTATTTGGCATATTATAACTGAAGATTTGCAAATGAATGAGGGTACAGGAAGAGTCATCTTCATGTTGTTCCATATCTCCATATGATAACAAAATATTATAGTCAAGAAAGTAATTTACAGGCCCACCCCAATACTAAGGCTTGGTAGGTGCACCTAGCATAGCTATTTATGCTTCCAGTTCCCCGACTGTTGCACACCAATCTTACCTCTGTTTTCTCTTTTTTATGATACAAATTATCCACATATTTCTGGATTTTGGTATTTTTATTGAAAAGACATAGGGAAAAAAAGAAAGAAAAAGAAAAAAGGAAAAAAAAAAAGAAAAAGGAAAAAGGAAAAAAGAAAAAGGAAAAAGGAAACTCTAAAGGCAAATACTCCTCCAAAGGAAAATTACACCTTTTAAATTTTGCATTCTCAGTGAAGTCTGAAATTGCATTTCTCAAAGTAGAAGTTTCAACTTGCTTCTTTTTATTTTGCTTCAAGAGGGAAAGTTGTCCCACTGCTTTTTAGTCTTACCTTTGCTATTGAAAGAAAGAAAAAAAAATTATAAAGGTGAGCACATCTGAAAAGGAAGAAATCACCTCATTTAGAACAAGATATTCCTTTTCAATGCTTTTATTTCACTTCTGTTTTACCGAGTAATAGCAGCTGTTTCTTTACTCTTTCAAATTAAACTAATTCTCTTATAAGTTTATCTATTTAATTTTCTTGGTGAGGTGTTAAAGAAATCATTAGTCAGTGGTTTATACAACTCTGTTTTTTTTTTCCCAGGTTATTAGAAAACAATATTAGTTTCTAATAACATATCATTTAATTAGACTGTACAATGAAAATCCACTTAGACTTTAGAAATAGACCTATAAACTGCCAATCTCCTTCCTCACTACCAAGCAAGACTTTATAATAAATCAGTATTCCTTGTAACTAAATTTAGTGAATTTAGTAATTATAAAGGGCCTCATTCTTCATTATATTCACGATAGCTATTTCATAGCTTATTTTCATAAGTTATCTTTTTTATTTGTACCAAGAGTATTATTAAATATAGTATCAAGTTATCTGAGCAGGATGAGGAAAGAGGTCCTTAGTGGATATTACTGGTAATGGTCTGAAACAAACCCTTTTTGTTTATCCAGAGCCTCCGCAAGCGTCCATGGTATTAACTCGCACACCATAGTGTAGCAATGTTCTAGAGCCCTGAGCATGGGGACTGTGTAGGCGATGAAAGGGACGTTCGGTGGCCATGTCCATTCGAAGCATAGTTTCCGTGCTGAGCCTTGAACTTGGATGACAATTACGGTCAGCTAGAACATAGACCCTTTCCCTAGGGAAACGAACTGAGACCTCCAATTTATTTCATATAGGCTATTTATGAGCCATCACATAATAATGGTCTTCAGTCACTGCCAACGCACAGTGAATTTAAAATAGTGACCTAGAGGTGAAAGGCTCTATGTCATAGTCCCTTAGGCATAGAGTCCCCCTCCATCATGCCATTTTTTAGGCAGCTTGGGCCTGAGACTACATTTATTTATACCATAATATTTCATACTATATTGTCCAAGGTTAATAAAACCTCATTAACAGCTGCCAGTAGACCCCATAAAGCTTTCCAAGATTTTATTTTACAATAATGGCAAAGAACCTCACCATTTATTTTTCCCTCTCCAATCTCAAATACCCTATAGCAAAATGTGGGAGAGAAAAAATAAAATGTGTCTGTTGAGGAAAAGTCAAAAGTAGCATTAGTCTCCAGGTTACTGTTAGTTATGAAACCATTTGTTTTGCACGATAACATAGCTAAAACTGTTTTTCTTCTTCTGCTGCTTTGGAGATAGCAGAGCTAGCAGGATGTGGAGTATAAAAAAAATAGGGAAAAGATAAGTTACATAAGCTAATTTTTTTCATTTAAGATGTTCATATTTTGCTACAGAAGCAATGAGAAAACAGCGTTCTGCAGAAATAGCCACCTAGATTGTATGATGAAGAGATGGCAGAGAAAAATGCTCCGTAACAGGTATCTTTCTCCACGCATCATAGCATGTTATGTCTAGAATGGCTTCAAGAAAAATGTCTGATTAATAATGACAACGTTTCAAAATTTTTGCACCTTTGTTTCCCATTAACTTTACTTGAACCAAAATTTCACCTTTGACCTTAATCAAACCACTATTTTCTAGCATTTCAGACTTCTGACCTTCTCAAAAACAAAGCAGACCCTTTCACATAGTTATCAAGACCACTGTGCCTTGGTGCTTTTATATTTGAATTTTGAGTATCTTCTTTTTCTTTGAGTATATTATTTTTAAGTAGATAAAAGAAGATTTTTTTTTTACAAAAGAAAAAGACTTTTTTTTCTTTTATAATAAAAGAGCTTCTTACAGGGCTTTTCACTATTGGGAATTCAACAGAAATTTGTTAATCCTTTTTCATTTTATTTAACGTCAGAAGAGCTCTAGAACTTTCCAAAAAGAAAATAATTAATATGTTAGCTGTAGAGAGTTGTTTATTACAGAAACACACTGAAGCTTTTAGCAGGAATATAACAGAAACTGCTGAAGGAGGGTGCCAATAGGTCATGGCACAAATGAGATGTGAAGTTTTACTTTTTTACAAATATAAATGAGAAGAAAATGCACTCAAAAAGCAAATTTGAAATGAAAGGACCAACTTTGCCTTTGTAGGCATACACAATTTTGAAGCAGATAAGCAGCATCTCTTCACCAGAGTTCCTAAGCCATATAAATGAAATGCACAAAGGAATGGAAGATAAGAAATGGGCAGAGAAGCAAAATGGTCTGTCCAAGGTCACAGACTTGGCAGACAAAGAAAGAAAACTGAGAATCCCAACTCCACTTCTAGCTAAAACTACAGAAGGGGGTCAACTCTTGTTTGATATTCTTGCATATAACCATTCCTTTCCAACTCTCTCCTTCCCCTCCCACCCCACCTCATCACCACCAAAAAAAAAAAAATCATTTAACAAAGGTGGCATTTGAGTGTTTTAGAGACGAATAAGTAAATACTATGCTGCTTGAGAAGAGTAATATATAATAGCCAGTGTTTTCTACAACAATGAAATTGAATTTAAAGATTTGTAAAAATGTCTATTCCTCTATATTTATGTATGACCAAGTAGAACTTCAGTTCTATATTGAAAATAAAGAGTTTTCAGTGAAAAATGAGCTTAAGTGGGAAGACTATGAACTTGTACATTATTTCAGAAAAAAAATAAACCAAGGAGTAAGCATAAAAGGAAAATCAAGTGACACAGAAAAAATAAGGATGATGTCAAAGCCTGTGAAAGCTATATATTCAGACATATAGACCATATTCAAGTTTTTGTTAGATTTCTATTGTATTCAGGTATTTACAAAGTCAGAAGTTGCAAACAAGTGCCAACATACTTACAAATATTATAAGTATTAAAAAGAAGATTCTCTATAAGAAAAAGTGTCTCAAATAACATGAGCCTGATTCAATGAAACACTGACACATTTTCACATTTTTTTCAAATAGGAAATCAACAGGATCTAGAAGAAAATTAAATTTTTTCTTAAAAGCTTTACTGAAAAGAAATGAGATTATTCACATGTGAAGCTGTAAATTCATGCTTTGCTGCCTCAGAAACAATAATCTCTCATCCAGATTGTCTCTAAAGATGGGAATTTCGTCAGTTTATTTGAAAGTTTTTACCACAGGTTAAAAGTTGTCTCTTTCACATTTTATGCCATGAAACTTTTTACTAATAAAGTACACTATTGTATACCAATGAAATTTTCAGGAAAAAAGAATTCAAAGCAAATCAAAACTCAGGTCTAGCTGACAGAAAGGTCTGCTTTCTGCTTCCTAAGGAAGGAAGGGCCTTTAATACTGATGTTCTTAGCAAAAATGCTTTAAGGAAAGCAGAAAATAGGGCGACATTTCAGAGCATTTCCATACTGCAAGAACTACTTGCATGCATATAGATGCATACTCTATCTAATATTATCTCTCTCATAAACCTGTACCTACTTTAGCATTCAGTTCTGCCTCTAACTGCTTGCTTCTAAGCATTGATCTTCACAATTAGAAGAAATTAAGTGAACAACATTAGGCTTCAACCTTCACTTAACAAGTAACAAGCCCCTGTATTATGCTTGCAAATAGAATTCAAGGGTCAGAAAGCAAAAATTAGACATTTTCAACAATTATTTAATGGTCTTAATTTGTCTCTATCACTTTCTCAATATAATATAGAAACAAGGTTTATTTTTACACACCCGTTCTGCATTTTTCAGAATCAAACAACTAATTGTCTCTTTTTAACCCATCCATCAGTCACAACAGCTTTACAGGAGAATTTGGGAGAAGGTGGCATGGCTATCACACCTAACCCAAGGAAGCAGTTGCAAGAACAAAGGCATAAACATCTACCCATGTACGTGTGTTTCTAGGATGATGCCAAAATCTAGAGGATCTGCAAATATTTGTCAAGGTGAGCTGTCAGTGTGAAGTCACAAATACAGAAGGACCTACCTCAGGATGGACTTCAAACGATGTCCTGGTAATCACTGCTCCTCCATTAATTGAGGGACATACCTAAACAGTGAATGATATGAAGAAGTCATAAGTGCACGTGTAATCCAATAAGATCTTGAGATACATGAACATGCACAAAAGCCCCGCATAAGAAATCAACTTTAAGGCAGTGACCTGGGAAGACCTGGTTACTCTCAAAGTCGAAAGGCACTCTAGCTTTGTTTTCAAATGTTGTTTTGTTGAAAATGAATATTTCCTTTGGAGGAAAAAAAAATTCAAAGACTTAGGGAATTTTTCAACATCTCACAACCTAAGTGACACATCAATGAGAAAAAACACTATTTTGTATTAACTTTTCTTTCAGATTTTAAAACGATGGTGAAAGCACATGTTTCTGAGTACTAGTACATCACACACCTTCCTCTCAACACACAGTAACTTTTCAAAATTTCCATTTCGTATAAACAAGAAAGGGTGTTGCCTATCCTCATTATTCAATAGTAAAGGAAAGGAAGAAAAGGGAGGCTATGTGTACACAGCCAGGTGAAAACACATATGAGTGTATTCTGGCATGCTCTGAGTGGTTAGCAGCAAGGCTATTCCCATCTAGAAAATATACAGGTACGTTAACTTGGGAAAAGAGCTACACTAATGCGTCCTGCCTGTCAGCACATTCTCATTTCTCTTGCACTGCTTATTCTTGCTCCATCCCTTTGGCAAGAGATTATCCAAGGTAGTTACTTGTAAAAGCAAGGGCTTTGACTCAGTGACCCAGACAGTCCTTTCCCTCAGAGCAGTATTTCCTCCCCAGCCATATTCCATAAGCTGTCGCTTTTCAAGTAATAACACAATCGACCTTTTCCTTACATACAACAACGTCATTTAATGAAAACAGAAACATTTGTCCGTATCCTAGCACTAAGCTCTACCACAGCGGCTGGGCAAATTAGCGTTCTGTTTGTGCACAAGGACACCAGAGAAAAGAGGTAATGCTGGCATCCAAGGAAAGATTTTTAATCTATAAAATATTTTATTTTAGACTGTTAGAGCTGGTTTTCAGTTACATTTTAACTATAAACATGGAAGAAGCTGTCCCAGATGGTAAATGTAAAACGTGCTGGAAATTTTAATGAAGCAAATAAGTCACTAATAACCATAAGCCAACACTGCTGTGTTTTTGGTAGATGTTAATAAAGCAAAATTAAAAAGGAGCATGCAGCATTTAAATAACTGCCTAAGATGCCTAATATAATTTGCTAATTCAGCTATTCACACTTTGATTGCACAGCCCCTGGTCATCTGCTCAAGTACAGCTGCTTCATGTAAAAACAAATAAAAAAAAGTTTTATTGTCCACCAGATGTCCCAGCTTGTAATACTTGCTGCTATATTTCAGGTCACATAAAGTTCAGGCACATTAAAAAATTGATTGTTCTTGGATGGCCAACCTTGTGACAGCAATTGAGGCTCTCGGGCTCAGGGTTTCAGCACGCTGGGAGGTGGAGGAGCTCTTTTGCAGTAAAAGGAATGTGATTGCTAGTTATCTTGTATCACAGGCACCCAGAATAGATGATTGCAAAAGCTCCAGGTACTTGCCTATGCAATGCAAAGGGAAAAACACAGGCAGTACAACACACCCTATCTCATTACTCCACTTAAAACCCAAGTAGAGGACAGTACAATTTTGCTTTGTTTTCTTAGAAGGAATATTTATTTTATATAAAGCATCAAATCACAGACACAAGAGCCACTGCTGTTCTACACCAGTGCTCTCCCTGCCCCTGTTCAGGAGCTAGCCCATGCATGTTACACAGCCAGTGCCTCTCCCCAAATCACTTGTAAAAATCAATGGAGCAGAGTTATCAACTGGAGTTAAAACATCTTGCAGCAAGGAGGACCTGCTGGTGCGTTGCACATTGCAGATTTGAAATCAGCAGGCAACATTTTGTTTATGGATTGCACAGTGCTGCTGAGTAGGGAGAGGATGAACTGAAGGGAATGAGGACTTATTTCCACACACACCTCCCTCCTCCAGAGGAAGAGGAAAGGGGTAAGAGTAGATGGAAGGAATCTGAACAGCGCTGCCAGAGACGCTTTGAATGCACAGCTGCAATGTATAAACCCTAGCACCCAAGTCCTATTAGGAAGCATTGAGAAAGCTAATGATTTTATGCAAGAGTGCACTAAGTCTGAAATATTCAGCCTTTAGTGCAGAAGGTTAAATGCAACCTGAAGCTTCCCAGACATATTGTGACCTTTCAGAGCAACTTTTTCTGAAGTGGGACCTGCACAACCTGTCTTAGCAGCACAAGCATCTGTTTCTCACCTTCTCCAATCATTTACAAGGAGCAATGTCTTGACAGGAATATTTTGCCAGGAATAATGTTATGCTGTTATACATAACTTACACTGTGCTGAAGAAAGAGGAAAAGCTACATTTGTCAAGTGCCCACCTCTCAGTGTTAAGGTTCTTCTTTGTTCACTGAATTTTCACAACTGCATGTAACCAGGACTAACCCCATGGGGCCAAATGCCCATTAAAATTAACAGACTGGTCACTTGATTAAAATCCTTTCTTCTTGAGTTTTGCTACTGTTAGCTCCAAAACAAAGAACAGTAGAAGAAACACTGAGTTACCTGTGGGAACATATCTAAGGGATGGAGGCTTTCCAATGGGAAGTGACTACAAAGAGCTGAACTAAAGAAGATAGTGGATACTCCCTGATCAGAAGGAATGTGATCCTGGAAAGTCCCTGAACTGCAAGCATGAGAAAGTTGGGCAAAACGGAGCTATAATTAAGCTTGTCAGTGTGAAAGAAGGACTTGTGCACAGACCAATGGTGTGAATGCACACTTATCCACATGCTTATCCATTATCCACAACCAAGTGCGGTAGAAGATGCGTGGATAGTAGCATGTAACCAATCGTAGTGTACACATATGTGTGGCTAAAGAGCTTGTGGAAATGTATGTGCTGTAACGCGGAATAAAGCGATTTCTGCTTGACTCATATTGAAGCCTTCAGGAGTCGTGTCTGGCATCCCGCAGTTACCTACTTCTTCATTCCAGACAAAAGTGAAAGTCCATTCTATCCTACAGAGCATGGATTTTTAGAAGGTTGTTAATGTTTATGATGTGACCCTAACTTATCCTTTACATTTGACTTCATCCAGTTTTTAACCACCTGTCTAGGAGGGCCCCGAAATCTTGAATTTGACATATTTGTTTCTACAGTTTATCAGCTCCTTGTCCATTTTCCCCCCTCTCGACATTAACTTGTTCGTCATCTTCACAGTCTACTGGTCAGGTCACCCACACAAGGTTTCTTCAAGTCAGCTCTACTAAAAATCTCATTTTACGGATGACTTTTGACTTTGGTAACCATGGCCACTTCCTTGAACAAACTCCAAAATATCAGACTCCCTCACTGCTGGACTGCTAGCGCCTGCTTCCTAACCATCACTGGCATAGAAATCCACCACCACCACACCCTTCATTCTCTCTGCCTTCATTTTAAACAAAAGTCCTTTATGACCTACCAGAGTCTCTGAACTACCACCCCAGTAGAGCACAGAAAGAGCCCAAAGCAGATGAAACAACAGTTAAGTGATTAACTAAAGCTCAGGAACACTGCTCCATTGGAAAAGGCGTTACTCAAGAAGCCCCCATCATCGGGACCCTTCTCTTCACTGTACAACACAGATGGGAATGGGGACGTAGTTGGTGACAAGCTGGGTGCCTTCGGCTCTGCTACAGAGCCTCTCTAGGACTTCCCCTGCCTTCTGCTTGTCTCGCATTAAGGCTGTGGCAATACAGATCAGCAATTCAGTGACCATAAATTCCTCTTAAAAGGCGTTGGAGAGACTTCTGTATTGTGCAGATGTTTTCTGCCATTCAAGGCAGATGGAAAAAGAGAAACACACTGGATTCACAGAGGTGAAAGGATAAGCACTTAGGAAGTGAGATCAAATATGAATTATGTCAGCAGAAAACAATCTAAACATCCAGGGAGACCATGATCTGGTCCAGGACTTGCAAACAGCTCATTTTTATCATTGCAAATAGAACTCCTTGCATATTCCACGTATTTCTCTGGGGACATGGTGTGTCCACACACTGAGTTCTCCAGCACCTGCCCAGTGCTCATGCAACATTTCCTGTTTGATCACCCACAGCCCAGTGTTGTGTGTGTGCGTGTGCATGTTCACTGGCTTTTGACACAATTGGAAAGGGGTCTTTTCATTTCTCTTTATCACAAGTTCCCAAAAGCTGGAACAGGTGTTGGAAGGATTAAAAAAAAAATCAGAGGTGAGAGGAACAGGGGGACAAGAGGAGATAACAATCCTCAGTGGAGCCAGGGTGCGAGAGCAGGTGCAGGGAGAGACTTTGTGCCTCCCACTCATTTATTCTACCATGTTCTGCAGAGGTCCAAATATCAGTCTTTTCATCCTGGAGTGGCCCTGGCAGCATGCAGCCCCTGCAAACACAAGAGAGCGGCCCAATCTGCTCAGCGCTGCGAAGCAGCCCCAGCACCAAGGCTGCTGGCGAAACCAGCTCCAGCTGCAATCATGCAGCCCGTGTCGACTGGAAGCAGCACAAAACCAAGGGCCACTTCTGGTCCTTGCACAGCCTCACCCAGACTAATCCTCTCAGGGGTTATTTTAATGAATTAGCCATTACTGGATTAGATGAGACAGAGGCTGCAAAGTAACCAAAATTTCCCCTTGGATCTGTATTTTTTAAGGATAAAGGACCAATTTTTTTTTATTTAAAAAAAAAATTCAAACATCATCTACCTGGTTGAAGTTGCATTGATTTGAATGATAGTTCTACTCAAAAAAGAATCATAAGATTTGATTCTACCTTTTTAAGCCTCAGGGTCACTTTCAGGTTATTGTTAGCTCTCTCATTTTCACTGCAAGTCAGACAATAACAGATATTTTTCAAAGTGCAAGGATAGAGTCCTGCGATTACACAACAGAGAGAGCAATATATGACCCAAATCTAATAACTCAAAACACAAATGTAAGAAAACCAAGATTATTTGTCGCATCCCATTTTTAGGACAATTTCAGCAGTTTTGGAACATCTAGGGTTGAATGCATTATAGCACTGCCAATTCCTTAAAAGCAAATCTGTCCCCTCTGGTGCTTCAGTTATGCAAACAGCACTGCATTTACACGCAGCATTTGCACTTGCAATAACAGATCTCAGTAACCAAGCAGACATATAAGCAACTGTTAGCTCACTGTGAGCATTTCTCATAAAAGCTTATTATTTTCATGGGACTCTGCAATTAGAATTTACCCTTTAACAGCTTCTGTTCCAATTATCCATTAGCTGGGTTGTTACTAAACACCTACTTTTGGTTGTCACTCACTTGCTGTTTCAGGGAAGGGTTTATTTACCTAATTCAATATTATTCAATAGTATTGAATTAGGTAAGTTTGATGAGCCAAATGGAGTTTGGTTGTTTGTATCAATACAGAATAAAAAATAGGACTTCCATTTTTTATCCTACATTTCTAGTAGGTTTATTTCTAGACTTTTCTTAAAGATCAGTGAAGTCATCCACATCTACCGTCACAGAGAGATAACATGGGCCAGATTCTCAGCTGTCATACAATTAGTGAAATGATAGAACCACAGAATGCCTAAGGTTGGAAGGGACCTCCAGAGGTCATCTAGTCCAACCCCCCTGCACACTCAGGGCCACCTAGAGCACATGGCACAGGGCTGCATCCAAGCGGGT
>JAWLRI010000010.1:223358-265822 GCA_034781795.1 Crypturellus tataupa | reverse complement strand
AATTTGCTCAGTTCCACAGCTAATTTCAAGGCTTTACAGCTTTCAAAGTTCATTTGGAAGTGAAATAACATAATTGGCACACCTTTTGCCTTAAGATTCAAGCCATGCACACTTATGGAGAAAAAAAGAACTCTTCAGAAGAAAAGAGACTGTATTATATTGATTCTGTTGCATTAAATAATTTTTGAACAAATAGTTTTTTCTCTAAATTTAAATCACTTTCCATTGCATGTCAAACTCACCTGTGTACGCTTACTACATTGAAATTTAAACTTTCTTGAGAGCTTTTATAGCAGTTCCCCAAAGGCCTCAGCTACCTGTATTTGTTGATCTGCTCCTACCTCAGTAAGAGTTTTTAAGGCAAACGACTATCAGTTTTACTGGTCACAGCTAGTGTAAGTAGTAGTCTCTCTAAGTTAATTAACTAACAGTTGGAGTGTAATTTGTCATCAGCTTTCATTCATTCAGAACCCATATAAGTGACTGAGTGCACACAGAATTCCTGAACATGGTAGGTGATAACGATAGTAGACACCCAAAAGGGTTTTCACCCTTGTTATGTCTTCTCTTCAGTTCCCTGTTTTGTGTTATCTATCCACTCTGCTGCTCCACTTCTGTCTCTTCCAACAAGATAAGTTATACCACAAAGCAGATGCATATATATATATAAATCTTGCATGTATATATATATATATAAATCTTGCAGGTATTCACATGGCACTTTCAAACTTATTATTATTTAGTTGAACCACTCTGTTGGAGCTTATCTATCCTAAGATGAGGGGCAGAGTAGAAAAAGAGATATGGGCACACGAAGAGCATCTGCAGGGATTTTGTTCACACACACATCTATACATATAGATATCACAGTATCACAGTGTGGCCACTACAGGACCTGGTAATGGTGCCAACTCAAACTTTATTTTGTTCCCACTGAGGGAACTTAAAAGTATCCTCCCACAAACACAGGTCAAGAGATGGTTTATGCAGGAGGCAGGTAGAAAGGATTTAGATACGTGCAGGAAGGATTTGAGCAAGAGGCAGCAACACTGTGGATACAATTCAATTCAACACCGTATCGAAGGAAGTCAGGTACTTTGGATTTATTCTAGAATGCAAGTGAAGTTTGCCATGAAGATCTACCTGTAAATCAGCACCAACTCTTCATTTGCAAGTTCAGTTAATCCACAAGCAGCTTTCAGACTGTTTGAGTTGGGAAAGACCTATTAAGAACTGATCTAACAGGAAATATAGAGGCATGCATCAGCATGCTCTAGAGTTTGTGTCCCCCATCTTCCATCTGGGGGTGAAAAATCCCACAGTTTTCATCCAGGTTATGCTCCAAAATTTCCTAGCAAAGAAAGTAAGAGTGCATCACACCTAGAGCGTGATGAGTGGCCTGCCAAGAATCTGTGATGCGGCTACAGTGTGCAGTGCTTTTGTGCTTGCTACCCAAGATACAGCCAAAGCAATTGACAAGAAGTGGTTGAACAGCAGATCCCAACAGAGAGGAGCCCAGATTAGGAGCTGAAACTAAATGCAATGATAGCTTTTCCCTACCTCAGCCACTGCAACTGGATGTCAGCAGCACGTGCAACTGTCGTCTGCAGTTCTTGCATTCAACTCCATTGCTTTAAAATGTCAAACAGGCGCTTTGCCATCGGCATAAACATTTTAGAGGAGCTTCAGGGAATGTATATCAGCGTGCACAGTTCTGCCAGTTCTTGTCTGCAGCACAGGGAAGATCTCTCAGAAATAAACAGACTGCAGTTTGCAGTGAAGTCTACAATTTTAACTGTGAACAGATGAAGTTTTGGAAGGCAGGGAGAAAAGAGTCAAGATTTGAGAAACAAGAGAAAGGTCGGATTCTTCCTTTATGCAGGCAGCTCTTTAAAAACAAACTATGCAGTATATGGCACACTTGAAAATATCACATCGTCATCTCTGCAGTATTCATAATCTCATATCCAAAGTTCCCAAGCAGCAGAAGACAGTTGTACAAAGAAAAATGTCACAGAACAGAAATGCCAGAGACACCTCAAGGTCCCACTCAGTGTAAGAAAAGTGCCTCTTTTTGACTCTCCATGACTACCAGGGCAATAACCTTATTAAATGTGAGAAGTCATCAGAGAGGCATTTCAAGCCTGTAACACTTTGTAACACCATGGCCTATGTGAGATACTGTTCTTCCAGGAAACATTCACTTTAAACAAATAAATAGTTGTTCCTTAACTTGCCACCTTTGGTAACCTCAAGTAATTGCGTTAGACCTCGTGAAACCTTAGCAGAAAATGCATGTTCCCACTAGTGCAAACAACTGATACTGGAAAAATTCAAAGCAATAAATGAACATCCAAGTTGCATAACCAATTAAGATTTCTGCGAAGGGAAAAACAATGTGGCAATGGTCTGTACGTTTCCCCCCAAGATCAGGTGGTCCTTTGATTTAAAAAAGTTGAGAAGCACAGCTTTACAGGGACCCTAATCCCATTCGAGTTCTCTTTTTAGATGGACACAGAGGACAACAAGTTATAAACAAACACACACTCACACACATGCCAGCGAGTGTGAAGTTCTGAAAAGATAGCAAACTCTGTTATTTTTCACTCCTAGTACAAAATGTACTTGACAGCATCAGGATTGCTCAGAGTTATGAGTTACATGAGGCTATATATAAACCTAATACAAGTTCTGCTCTCACTTACGATTTGAATGAAAAAGAATGGAGTGCACAATGTAGCTAATTGCATATATTCTTCTCTTTATGCTCAAATATAATTCCCTTTCATGTTAAGAGCTGTGTTGGAGCAATGAAGAGACTATGCTAGTTTGTATTTTGTTAGCATTTATTTTATGAACTGCTCTCTCACACTATTTATCACTGCCACCAAGAACCATAAAACTTTAGAGAGAAGTGGCTCTGATTTTTCCCTTATTTTATGCTATTGTGGCGCTGTCACAAAAAGTATTAAAATGGACAAACATTGTTTCTCCATTTATGGTTTCCTATGATTGTTGCACAGTGAATGATACTCAAATAAATTCATTTTTCCTTCTTAATTCTGGCAGATAGAACAGATTGAGACATTGCTAGACAACTACTAGACTGAAGTAATTAAACAGTGTAATGTGCAAACAGCATTTTAGAGTCAGCAATTAGATCACTCAAATTAGATGTTTTATTTGCCCAAACACGTCTGTAAATCTCAGTGAACAAAAGGCTTCATTTACCAACAATGAAGCATCAGGCTTTCAAAGAGCAGTGCTGTCGCACTGGAGACCACTGCCTGCAGACAGTGCTCAATACATCCACTTCTCTATTCCCTTCCCTATCTGAACACCAAATGCACAACAGCCCAGATCCATCACATTCTCCTGAACACTCTCTGATGCATAGACAGGACTTGTAAACACACTATGGTTAGTCTTGATCCTTGCACTTAAAATGCTCCTCTGGCTCTATCTTGGAGTAAATACAGATCTCTGAATGCAGGAAGTCATAATCCCTCAGTAGTACGAGATGATTGATGTGTTTATACATCTCTTGCAATTTTCCCACTTAGTATTTTTTCTGAGACTACCTGTTTGGTTTTTAAATTGATTTAGTTTTTCTAAAATGTACAGGTTCACAGCCTTGAAAACTGAAGCCTTGACCCCAGTAAGATGCAGTGACCACAACCCAAAAGCAATGAGCACAATGCACTTTTAAATTTTGCTGTTGTTTCAATGCATTTGAGAGAACAGCTTCATAAAAAGAAAATAAGAGCTGCTTGCTCAGATTTAGACCTACTTGGAATGGACTAAAATGGCAAACCTGATATTCCAGGTCTATGTCCATGTATTATATAGAAATTGGCTTAAGCCAATCCACTGAGTATACACAAGCCTTCACTGGCATATGACAGACTAAGGTTGTGTCATTCATTATTTAATTTTGAAAAATTAACACTCTTATTTTTGTCCACACAGAAGCAACTATTTTATACTTCACCTGTCTTAAAGGGCTGGTAACCTTTGTTTTGCCTTCTCTTCTCGAACATGACTTCTTAAGGAGGTGATAGAGCACTGGAAGAGGTTACCAAGAGAAGTTGTGGAATCTCCTTACCTGGAGATCTTCCAAACCCACCACATGCTGTAGCTGACCCTGCGTGTACAGGGGGTTTGGACTAGATTATCTCTAAAGGTCCCTTCCAACTTTAATGATTCTATGATGTGTTTTCTTTGCAGAGACCTGCTTTCAAGATTAATAAGTTGTCTGCAGGTGAGAGACCATTTCAAAACAGAGTCAAAATACGAACTCAGAGATCACGTAAAAAATTATTGATTTAACCAAGACAAGGCAATGTGACCAACAGATACCTCATAATCCAGGTAAGAAATTGCTCCCTTAATGAAATACTGTTAAGATTCATCCAGAAATCCAGGCTAGAGTTCACAGTAAACACTTGACAGCAAGAACTGAACATGCCGTCCAGGTACAAAAACTAAATTTATCTGAAAGTTTAAACACAGTTATCTGATTAAGCAAAAGAGCATAACCCATCCAGAGACAGCACACTGCAGCAAACCAGAAAGGAAACATAAAGAGAATAAATTCAATGCTTGCCACAGATTTCTCAGAAATATTGTCAGAGCACTGGTAAGTCGTAACTATAAGGTCCTCCTCTCTATAAACTCCACTCTCTCCTGAAGCCCCCAAACTGAAAGTGTTCCACATGTCCATAACTTCAGACAGCTGAGAAAGACACCAGGTGGCCAGTTGATCTACATTCTCAACTGTATACTGGCTTGAGATGCAAATAACCCAGTCCAAATCCCACAGTCTATGTTTCTAGAGTCAGAGTAATAAGAATAGTGATGATAATAAATGGGATCATGTCTAGAAAGCACTGCTGAGGTTGTCTGTAGAAGTAGGTCTCTCTCTATCCCTTCCTTCCTGCTCTTCCTGCTACAGCTGAAAGCTCTTGCCAAAGCTGAAGACCTTGGGTGGGAGTACGACTTTAACTTCTCAAACGGTTAATGATTTTTTGAGCAGGCACCTCACCTGGCCACACTTTATGTTTCTCTTCTTGCTGCCCAACCCCGTTCTGTATCTACAAGAAGTCTGCAGGACCAGCAGAGAGTTGCCTTTCTCAACCAGGAACAAGGATATACATGTAAAACAAGATATTTGTCCGAGTTGTTTCTCTGCTTCTCAGTGACACAAGTAAAATTAAGATTTTGACAGCAAAACCAAGAAGCATAGGCCTGCCTCCTCCTATCACCTAAAAGTGAGGACATAAGAGCAGAGGCAGCTCTTCTTGCTCAGAAGAGCAATGCTCCTGGTTTATAATGTACTTGCAAAGGGTCATCCTTTTCAGAAGAACAGTTTATCCCCCCTCCATATCCCCCTCTCTTTTTATAACATCAGTCAGGGCTTTGCCCCAGGAGAAAGCAGCAGCAGGACCAAGACACTTCTGTCACCCACAGACAAGACCAGCTCCTGTAAGCAATGTTGCCTCTATCAAGAACACAGCCATATTATTGTGATAATTTGTTCAGTGTTCCTATTTAATTGCTTCATTTAATTATCTCCCAATGCTCCTGAAAATGGGAGCAATTTTTCTATCACAAAAATTTATAAGGAGTGAGGGGAAAAAAAAAAAAAGCCAACTCCTTTCCTTTAAGGAAACCAACCTACTCAAAGGAATCATCAGAGAAATCATGAAAAATAGACTGAAAGAAGTATTTAAGCTGAAGATAACAGAGTCAAAAACAAAACAGGAGACAAGGATTTGTCTGTTTCCCAGGAGCAGGCTGGAATCACAGGACTCCCACTGGACCTGTATTCCCTCCTTGGTGCCCACCATAAAGAGGACAGTTGCTCTTTCCAGAGCAAGTGACAGACAGATCTGCCAATTACTCTGGCACCAAAACAGAACTGACCTTATCAGGTGTTTATCTCTCTTCTTAGAGCGCTTGTTCCCCCCCAGGCGTTAGAAGTGGCCTGGTGGGGAGTACAGCTGGCCTCGCTGGGAAGGGAATCAAGAGAGACCACTCCGAAAACCATGACACATGATCCCGGTTACCACCTTCTCTGGGCTAGTACCAGGGTGGCAATACACCCTCAGCTCTATGGGGGGGGGGAGTCACACTATGGAGGCTACAAGCATCCCCTTGCAACCTTTAGATCTATAGGCTCTCCTGTGTGGCTCCCTGACTGAGCATGCGTGCAGAGTTCAGCACTAGTCTAGCATTTACCATTTCAGCAATAAGAAAACTCAGCAAAACATAGAGAAAGCTTTTTTTTTTTTTTTCGTATACATCTGCTCTTTTATTTACATTTGCTCTCATGTGAATGTCACATATTAATATTCATTAGAGTACTACAGAGGAAGGTGGAGAAAAAAGAGAAAAGGGGAATTAAGACATCGTTACACTCTATTATTACTTCCTGTATTACCTTGCCATTGAAGCTTCTATTTTTAAGTAAAAACAGATAAGACGATTATGAGCAGATGATAAAAACAAACCAAAGCTATTACAGTGAGATGAAAGTGAAAGAAAATTACTGTGTTGCAGGTACAGAAGGGAGATAAAATTTTAAGATTCCACGAAAAGAAAATGCAGAAGAAAATATATGCAGTGAAAGACTAATCTTGTGAAATGAATTAATTTACTGGATTTTTCCATCGCTGAAAGTTTAAAAGATTCACAGCAAACAAAATTACTTGCCATAAGAGCCTTGACAGTCAGAACACCCTATATATTACTCAAAATTCTCATCCCAACTCGGTACATTACAGATTAGAAACAATGCCCTTTACTACTTTCTTTCCTCTAAGCAACTCTAAGACCGCTTTACAGATCATAAGGACACAATTTCAAGGAAATCAAAAAGAAATTAGGGGTTGCTTTGTTTCCTTTTCTCATCCTTATTAGAAAAGACATCTATGATCTTAACTGCTAAAATACATCCAACTATTCCAATTTAATAGAGCGCAACCGACTCTGGGTTTTGTACTCTAGTTGTATGCCAGAAAAAATACCTCTACAAGAGACTGAGGAAAGGACCATTGGCTGAAAGAAACACTGAAGAAGCCGTTTCTATAGCTGAAACTGTAAGTTACAGCAGGTCTAAGGGTGATTAATCATCTGTGGCAACAACCCCTGCATAAGAAAACTTTGTTTTCTGTACAGTCCCATGAGCCAGGTATCACGTCTCAGCCTTCACACCAGGCTTTATCCACTTTGTCACAGCAGCAAGAAAAAAGTCTGAGCAGAGGATAAAAAAAGGTTTTCCCCTTCCCCTCTCAAAGAAAAAGAAAAAAAAATCCCTGGCAGGGAGAAACTGAAGATAACTTTCCTCTTAAAGTCATAAAGACAAGGAAAAGGGGGCTTTCCATAAACCAGGTCTCTGAAACTGCACTCTGGATAGACTGGTAATACTGGTACATGCCTAGAGGACAAAAACAATATATTATGAACCAAGGCCCCAGGACCTGGCTTCAACAGAAAGCTGCTCTTCAAGAGGCAAAAGCACTGTGCACCCATGACCCTGTACCCCGCTGCTGCTGCCTAGAACTCCTGAGGTCCAGATCACACATGCGCATACTCCCTAGAATGGAGTAGATCGAGATGGGATCCAAGGAGCCTGCCATCGGGAGACAGGGGGCTGCAGAATACCTGCCAGAGGGGTAGGAACAGGGGCATGGTGACAAGGGCACCATCTGGCAAGTCCCTCCTCCCTCCAGGCTGCAGCACTGAGACTTTGTGGATGAAACTCCTCACAGCAAACTCTTACGAGATCCATCACCCCCATGTGAGGGTGTGTAATGTGTTCCTCTGGCGTCAGTATCAAGATATATAGCTGTTACCAGCTGTGGCTTCAGGGCAGCACACCCTTGAAATACCCACAAAATAACCTGCCTTCCAGTTTAATCGTGCAATGCTGCAGTATCCCCAGCTGCAGAGGCCGGTCGAGGCAGGCGGCACACTGAGGAATCAATAAATGCAAGAGAAGTCGGGCTCGGTTCATGTGTGGGGACTGGGACTACAACCATCACATCTCAGTCTAAAGATGGAACAGTAACCTGTAAAGACATTAAATCCATCTTCTGAGACTAAGCATGTCGAAGCCCACACCTTCTAGCTTAATGAACTCAAGGTTTATCCACTTTAAAAGCTCTCCTCTTACTGGAAAACCAAGGGCAAATATTTCTATTTGTGAAAGGCACAGATACATTTGAAGTATACAAAACTATATCATTATAGTTCAAGTTAAGAGGAAGATACCAGCACAGGACACTTTAGGTTTCTTTACAAAATGACTAAAAATACACTAAAATGGGAGGAAATTGATGCCAGGCAAAGAACCCAAGAACCAAAAATGAACCAGTTAAAAAAAGTAATCACTGAAGTAGTAATATGCCTCAAAAGATCTTTACTCTGTAAAACTTTCTACTACATAAGAAGAATCGAAACATGCTAAAATTAATTCTAGTAAAGTTTTTCCTTTTCCTCTCTTGTTAAAGTGTCCCTCTCTAAAGCATCGTTGCACTTACATAAACTTTTAAAATACCAGTGGGGAGGTGCACCAACCTTCTGGATTGCTTATCTATGGCTCTGATATACAAACCGAAGTCAGCAAGGCTACCCTACATTTGAGTGTTTCAAGAAATGAGATTTCCCTATGTCTCTTACCCCAGCTTCTTTAAAATATCTGGTAGAAAAAAATTTAGTAGTGCCAATTTTACAACAAAATTTGGAAAGGATTCAGAAGATGTACATGTCCAGAGGATAGACCC
Source organism: Crypturellus tataupa (assembly GCA_034781795.1). Lineage (NCBI taxonomy): Eukaryota > Metazoa > Chordata > Aves > Tinamiformes > Tinamidae > Crypturellus > Crypturellus tataupa. The sequence goes on along the minus strand of JAWLRI010000010.1, from coordinate 257,036 downwards.
CATGAAACAGGGCCAAATTCTGCTTCCTAGTTACATGAGATTAAAAACAGCGACTTGTTAGACCTCGGAAGAGATACTGCAGAACCAAAAAAATAAAAAAAAAGTTTACACAAGAGGAGAGAGGGTTTGTTTAATAAACACTTGATTTCTAGGAAAACTGGTGATAATAGGACTCATAAAATGTGGTTAATTGCTCAACAAAATTTTATTTACAGGACATAAATGGATTCAGCTAGCTATCAAACAATGGCAGTTTTTGAGAGGGCTCTAAGCTGTCTTTATAAAATTCTTCATTTTTTTGTACTGAGGAGATCCTTCTACATTATCTCCAACTAAAAGTATGGTAATAAATTGGTTCACAGTTTCTGGTCTTGGTATGGACCCTGAAAACTCAAATTCTCATAGTTAGTCTAATTTGTATATCTATAAAAAAAAAAATGATTCAATAACGGGTTTTTCATCCATGGAATTATTTCACAGATAATTATGCTCATTTGAAAAAACGCTATTCTTCTAGTAAATTATTCGAGGACATAGATTAAGTTCACACCATAGACTAATCTGAACTCACTTCCATGTACAGACTATACTCTGTTTGCTTCTAGTATAGGTAAATCAGTGTAAGAGAAATACACTTTTTTTTTCCAATTTAACAATACAATATGGTAATATTAGAGTAGATTTTTGACAGAATTCACTAAGATGATGCATGTGTTTTTCTAAAACAAGATAATGACTTTCTATACATTTTTGTATAGCTTCTCTGTATTTTTTCTAGATTATTTTAGATAGAGATGTTTATCCACAGCCTTTTTATCTTACCATTCATGTTGCTCTGAGCGAGGTAAGGGTTCACTCTTAACCAAAAGTAACTTATCTGTTAGTACAGTACTGTTCCCTAGCTAAGTTCCTCTAATTGCCAGCTAACTCTTCATCATTTTAAGATATGGTTTCCACAATCTTTAATTGCCATTTTCTTATGTGCTTCTTTTAGAGTCAGAGGAAAAGAACAGCGGTCTTCTGCTTTCTACTTCGTTACTGAACAAAATAAATATAAATTATTAAAACCCCAGGAACCTTTTCCTCCTGTGTGCACTGTGATTGGATGAAATGCATGCTCTTTTCCTGTTTTTTTTTTTTTTTTTTTTGGTTGGTTTTGTTTCAGTTTTTGAACACTTCAGTTTTTGAAAACTTAGGGGTGTGTGTGTGTGTACACTTAGATCAGAGCAGACATTTCGGCCCCAGAGTTTACTTTGGGATTGTATTTATTCACTGAGGTATTTCTCCTATACATCTCTCTGTATGTTACCTATATGTAGAAAATTTCTTTTTATCCTGCTCATTAAAAAAAAAAAAATAAGAAGTGATATCTTTTTTGGCTCAGCATTCCCCTCTGCATGTAGTAACTAGTTTCCCTGATTTTGCTTGATTGTTCCCAGCAGCTCCCTGGGAGTCTCCTCTTTCAGCTTGCTGTTATTTATTATTTGATCTTCAGATCCTCCCTTTCTGTGATACCATCCCTTATCCCAGATGGCCAAAAAAACATTCATTTGAAATAACTTTATTTCTTTCTTCTTACTTTCCTTACCTTGACAAACCTTTCTAGCACTGCTCTCCCCATTGAGAATGAAAAATTGATCAGAAATACCATTCTGATCTAATTTTCAAAGTCTTGTTAAGATTTTGTTCTACTCATTCTTCCTAGTCAATTAAAATAGAGTCATTTAACATTAAGGGTCTTGTTAAAATAATAAAAAAAAAAACAGATTTTCCTGTCTCCCCACATCTTTATTTTGTTTCTCCTCTTTGTCAATTATGTGTCAAACATTAATTTAAGATACAGTTTAAGAGGCTCTGGAGGAAAAACCAGGCACTGCCTGCAGTATGCAAGAGGGACTTTGGAGGACATTTGAGAAGGTGACTGTGTCGCAGCTTTTGCTGTAATGTTAACCAGCAATTGTTAGTGTTAAAAGGGGTCATCGCATATACGAGTATAGGACATGCGATCTTCAGTCATGGGATGTATCAAACACAAACTGGTGATTTTGATATTTAAAGAGGTATTGTATCTAAACAGAGGGAAAGTCATCCTCATTTACTAGATGGAATCCCGTGGTGATATCTCAGTGACTAATTGCTACACATGCTAATAGAAAATAGATAAAATAGATAAAATATCAGAAATAGAGTCCCCAAAAAACAGGCAAGAAAATAAAAAATGCTTCCAGAATTAATGGCCATAAAGACAAGGAGGTTAGGGGGCCACCATAATAAATCATTTTACAATAAGAAGGGCTGCTGTGGGAGATAAAGATGCTGCACTAAATCAAAAGGCAGCACCTTACCTCACTTGCTTCAGGTCTTGCCCCAGAGCACTGTGCAAGTATCTGATATAGTCATTCACAGAGCTTTTTCTTCCTTCACTAACTTATAATTCTGCCGCTTTTGATCAACTCTGGATAAACAGTAGTAAAAATATATTACCAAGTGTTATTCTCCCTGGCAGGACCCAGCAGCCTGAGTCCTGGCCAAACAGCAGCATCCCCAGCATGCTGTGAGGAGTAACATGCAACAGAGATTGCACAGAGAAAGAAAATTTACCTTACAAATAAGAAACATACTGTGCCACTTTCAGGGCCTGAAGACAGACTCTTATTTACTAGTATAACGTTGCCTACAATAACACTGTTGTCAATAACACCATTATTTCCTCATCTTGTTCTACAATCATCAATGGTTTTAGTCCTCTCATTCGTCCTACAATAATAGATGATGCAGGAAACTTGGAGTATTGACTGCAAACCAATTATGTGGCATTTGCTCCATCCAGCTGCGCTATCCCTTTCTTCTTTTTTTCTGCTTGCTGGTCACGTCAAAATGCTTTATCCCCAAAACACTCTCCCATTTGGCTTGGACAATTTTTGAAAGCCTTGTCCAACAGTGAGATGAACAGAGCAGGACAAATAGTGGAAAATAAACAGTTTCCTGAATCCTGGCCCTCATTTTGATTCTGTTTTTTTTTTTGTTTGTTTGTTTGTTTTGGAGGGTTTTTTTTGTTGTTGTTGTTTTTTGTTCCTTTCCCATATCCATTCACATGCATGAGTTTGTATTTGCATAAATGCTGGGAATAAGGGCCCATACAAGTGCTCATTCACATGCAAACAAGGTATTCACTCTTGTTCCAAAAGTGTTTGCCCCTCTTTACAAAGCTTCAGTAGCTCAAGTCACAAAGCAGAAAAATATCAGTATACCACCTGGCCAACCATACTCCATCAATAATATTAACTAGTCCAAAGGTGGACAGAATCACCTTGATGTTCACCATAGTGTTTCCATACAACTACATCCTGAGAATGAACATATACAAATCAGACTGCACACACGCTTCAAGAAAAAGAAAAGCACGCGCAAGGAAAAGGAAAGCAAAGTTAGCTGCTTGAAAAGCAGAGTTGCCACCGTTGCAGTGCAGGGCGCCTTTAACACCTAGCGCTACTTTCTGCTGCCACATGGGTTGGCAGATTTCTGCTTCAGGGCTTTGTCACTTATTTCCTTCTGATGCACAGCAACAACAAGCCACAAAAAAGGAAGAAACCCCTTAAGGGATGGTTGGGATGCTCACTTAGGAATATAAGGAGCAACATTCAAGTCACTGTCACTAACTTGTATAAACAAGTACTTGAACTTGCTTTTCTATATTCATGGTAAATTACACCATGGATCCCTTCTGTAGCTGCTCTTTGTTACACTCATCTGCTAAAACTGTACAGATTTTCACACAATTTATTTTTATGTTTTCACTTGGCCAGCAAGCATCAGGTAAGACAAGCGCACTTGCTCTGAAGAAGAGATTCAGATTCAAGTTCATCTTCCAAACTGCTGGTTTGCCAATATGTCTTGAGCATCAATTTTCACTTCTGAAGCGAGTACTTTTAAACAGATAATGCAGTGTATAGGGATCTCAGTGCTTTTCCTTCATCCCTTTCCCAGGTCTTCCATCCTGGAATATATTGATTTTGAAATGTCTCAGCGCTTTCTGAAAAAGATTTTTTTTTTGAAAAAATCCCAACTATTTCCAAACATCCCCCTTCTCCAAGTGCAAAAGAATGAGTCCAAAGATGTACCATATATTCAATAATGCAGTAAATTCTACATATAAAATCAAAACTAAGGATTTTAGTCAAAGACTGTGAAAGCAAAACATTGTTCAAGGACTTCTTCCTAGTTAATTGTTTGCTAGAAATTATTCTATCAGTGATTTCATAGATGCCCTTCCTGCTTTTTCTTCCATTCTCAAGAAATATTCTTAGAAAACAAAGGCAATCTTAAGGATAAAAGATAATTTTTTTAACTGCTTTTAAAAACACTCCTTTTCAAAGAATCTAAAAAATGTTATCTCACATCTTGGTATCAGTTATGACAACTGTAAACATATTGACACAGACTTCAAAACCAAAACTTATCTTTTATACCTGTTGTCTAAAAAGAAAAAAAAAATACAGCAGTCAATATTCATTTTATATGTACAGTGAAAACTTCCCAGACCTAAAATACATATACATTTTCTTTTCTTCAGAAGAAACACTTTCCATTTCTTAGGAACTGAGAATGTACACATCACACACTGACCAGCCTGAATTCTGAGAATGGTAATAAATGCAGTAGGAAAAAGAAAAGATTACCCTATGCACTTCAAAAAAACTGCACTGTGGTCTGCGCTTCCCAGGAAGTAAGCCCTAACTAAATCTGACTAAGCAGCAAAATCAAGAACCTGCTTCTTCATGTGTGGTCAGTGTGTCAGGAGCAGTTTTAAAGACAACTAAAAATAGCCCAGGAAACAACCGCAATTTAAAATAAAAATAATACCACACACATTCTCACACATCCAAGAAACCAACTGATCAAACTGAGCAGAGGGAAAAAACAATAAGTAATGAGTATTCAGGCCATGGTTGCAAAGGAAAATCACGTTGGTAACATATGTCATGACTTGCTGTAGCTTTTTTTCATAAGGTTGAGGCAGCCCTTTGTTAGAGCAGTAGTTCTCAACTTTTCAAATGAACCACAGTCTTTCCCCCTCCCCACAAGATTTTGCATTTACTGGAATTATTTTTGGTTGAGCTGCACCATTTTCTCTCAGGTTCTTTTCTCATTTTCAAGAGATTTGCATGGCACTAGGCTGCAGCAATGACAAGGAGATAACAAAAGACTTCTATTTCATATGTGTTGACAGGTATATTTTGCATGACCTTAACTTATCGCTTGCATTATGAATATAAGCTGTGTTTGGATAGCAACTGGTTTACAAAACAGACTTCATGCAGTACACAAACTGACTCCTCTCACCAAATACGAAAGACTTTCTCAATGCAACAGCTTGGTGCAGAAAAGCATGCTGAGCTGAAAAGCAAATACAGCTATCTGATTAATTGATTCTGACCTCATAAATATTATAGTTTGGGGGCTCTAATGGAACTTCCTGAGGGTAAATTGCATGGTTCACCTCATTCATTTATATCTCTGGCTGACAGATGTACATTATGAAATGTCACTGAATATGCTGGCAATAAATGAGGTATAACATTAGCATCTTGATTCTGTTTTCCTGAAGGAACACTTTTGTTAAATGAATCCCACACCAGTAAAAATATTATTCTCTATCATGTATGTTTTTCTATTTTAATCAATCTCCCAGAAATACATATTGGTCTTCCAAAAAACACAGAGCCCTGGTAAATTAATAAAACAAGCTGCTCTTTTGTTGTGCATGTCTCCATTGTGAAACTATATTGTTGGCGAATATTGGATTGTGACAAGCATTTGATAGCATAGTAGTTGCACTAATGTTATGGTTATTATCTTCACTACCACGCAGTGAAACACAGTTAGTTAATTAAAATGGTGAAGAAACAGTGCAGAAATCGCTCCCTTCCCCCACCCAGACATAAACAAAACAATAATTTTGTGTTTGCAGACAGCATGCAGAATCCCTTGACCCTCCACATTTATTCAGACATTATACCTTTTGGGTTTGTTTTTGATTTTATTGCCATCTGAGAATGACAAAACTGCATATAGTGGTCTAGGAAGTAACAGCAAATAAGCAGGGTACGCGCAGTTTAATGAAATGACCTGCTGTGGTGCATTCCAAGAGAACTCATAAGAACGTGTGCCACGCCGCTGCAAGGTGCAAATTCCAATAACCCATTAATCCTGGCTGTGAACAGCCCACGACTGCAAAGGTAACTTTGTCGAGGGAAAAGAGGAAGGGGAGGAGGGGAGCAGAGGAAGGGAAGAAGGATGAGGGAAGGAGACAGAGCTCCTGGCAAGTGCAGTAGTTAAAGAAATAAACCATCCCTGTGGGATTAAGCCTACTTCTAACTATCCCCTTTTTTCCCACCCTTAAGACATAATTGTTATAAAGGGCCGCACTGGAAAAACGTGTGATTTATCTCTCGCTAGTCATCAACAGCTATTGCAGGCTTATGAGTCCAACCGAGGCTAAGAGATACTTCATCAGATACCATTACCTCTAAGACGGCTTCTGAAAAGCCTCATGATGGCTGCCTGCTGCACAGGTGAGCACGGTGCAAGGAGCAGACATCCGCAGCTTCCTCCTGACCGTGGCCACAGGCACGTTCTCCTCTACCAAACCCTTTCTTAGCTTCTCCAATTCCCTCCCTTCGCTTTTCACACGGGAAGTGAAGGAGAGAGGCCGAGCTAGGAAAAAACAACCATTACAGGGCTTTGTCATGGCTGCAAACAGAGGTTGAAAGTCACAGGTTTCGTGCCTATGTATTTATTGATCTGTTCTCAGGCCCAGATTGCATCTGTGCTGCAAGGGGACTGCAGAGACCCTTCTGCCTTTGCACACAAGGGCAGAGGTCAGCTGTCACTCCAGTCGTGACACTCTGCGCTTTCAGAAGGGCTGGAGAGCACGAGCTGGGAGCAAACAGCACCATCTAGCAAAAAGAGAAGAAATACAAGGCAGGCTCTGGGAAAGGAGGCCGCAAGGAGAGCGCGCTGTCCTTGGCAGACAAGGACACCTGGGCTCTGGGGACATGGATGCTGTGAGAAAAGCTCCTCCCTGCTTCAGTGTCATTGACTTTGCTCAGAGTCATGAGCTACGCCCTGTAAAAATCATGGGGGTTTTTTGTTTTGTTTTGTTTTGTTTTTCAAGCAAAGGAGAGGAAGAAAGGTAAATTGTAATTTCTGTGACATTGTCTTCTTGCTCAGGCTCCATATTTCTTGGATTTATTCCGCTAAAAATAATGTGATTGCTGGTCACAATGTCTGTATGTTAGGACGCATCTCCACTCTAGAAAAAAATCATTACAAGCAACATACACCTAGGATCAGACAAAAGCAACATACACCTAGGATCAGACAAAAACATAGATGTAAAGATGTGAGCAGTATGATCATGGTTATATTGGTTAGGTTTACTGTTAATATTTTTCTACTGCTAAAAGACACTTGCTACTTCTCCTCCTATCTCTACTTCACAACTGGTAAAAACAAAACACAGCAGGAGCGGGTCTAAATAAACCAAGGGAGCTACCTCACCCCTTACTGCCCTAGGGCAGGGGATATCATCATGCATGTGATGACCTTGCTAGTGTTGATGACCTTGCTTATCAGCCAGGGTCCTCAGGGACTTGCCAGAACTTCACTTTGTGGTGGGAAGGGCCCGATTTCCTTCAGCCTCAAACTCCACCACCACTGTGAGGCAGGAGTGATTTCACTAGTCACAAGCTACAAGTACTACGCCAAGCTGAACAATCCTAATCTCTCCAGCAGAGAGCAGCCATACGAATAAACACACACCAGCTTTATTTTCTAAATCATCGTGTGGAAAACAGGTCGCTTCAACAGGGCAAGAGTTCACTTTAAAAAAGTTAATCATATCACATTTGTGCTTAATGTAAAACGTCTAGACAGTATTGACTGTATGTTCTGCCTGTCCTTCCAGGAAAAGGCATTAGCTGTCCGAGAGACCTGAAGCTATGTTGCCATCCAAGTCTACAGGCTTTTTTTGGACACAGCTTGCTTTCTGTGCGTAAAAATCACCTACATGGCATGGCAAGCGATGCTGCTACATACACCTCACCAACACAAAAGAAGGAAGTGGAAGACAGGGGAAGGAATCTTTACCCAGCTTTGCTTGCTTTTTTGAAGCTTGCTTTGCAACATTTTGTATCTGATAGGAATAATGAGATATGTATTTATATAGGGTACAATTTATTTTGCTTTAAAGATATCTAATATACTAGCTTTAATTTTGATCACTGAACTTCAACAGCAATCTTTAGGATAAAAAAGTCAATATCTTTCCTTCTTTTTTTCCTTTCACAGACTGTTTTTTTTTTTTACTATTTAGCCAGTAGCAGATGTTTTTTAGTTCCACAGTTTTACATATCGTATAGCTACTTCAGTGTTTCATATTCACCACAAACTTCTATAAATGGCCCAGCCAAAACATTATTAGTTCTCCTTGCATCAGCCCGCTGTGCTCTGAGGGTACAGCAGTGAAGAACAGGAGCTGCCCTAATGCGCGAGACTTGCTGGGTTGAGTTTGCCTTCCTCAGAAATTAGCTGCTTTATTTCTAAGAAGGCAAGTCAAGACCCAGAATGGCCAGTGCCCATCATAGCACACAAACACCCTTATAAAAAGGGCATTTATTTGACCAGAAACGTTTAAAGAATTTATGGCTACCAATAGTGTCACCCATTTCTTTATATTGTTGTTGAACAATAGAAAAGACACATCACTCAAAGGCTCCTCTTTTCTCCAGTGACATTTCTATTAAAAACAATTCTGCATTGCTCTTTAAAAAGAAAAAGGCCTGAAATGCACAGCCAGGTTCCTTCCTTTTCAAGCAGGGGACTGAGCCATTGTACTACTCATTTCTCTTCTCCTCCTAATGACACCCTGTTGCAAATATTTGCATCTTTTTTCCCCCATTATCCGTGATTCAGTTTTCCCAATACGGTCAGGCACAGGATAAGTTTTGGTCAGTTCAACATAGATATCTTTGGAGGGAAGGCGAGGCAGAGCAGGAGGAGTAACAAGACCAAATAGAAGAAATAAAAGGAACTTGTCTCAAGTAAGTTTGCAGTCTAGCAGTAATACTAGAAATGCTTTCCACACCAGACAGAACAAGTAGTCTGGAAACCAGTGACATTTGTAGAACTTGGTTAAATATTAAGGTAGATATTCCTTATGAAGCAACAGAGTGTTTATGAGATGATGAAGGAATGAATGCTTGGCAGGCACCTATCACTGTGTACATTCACAGTATCAGAGACTGGTTAAACAAAGCTAATTTTGAGGAACAGAGAAGAATGAATAAAATTAAACCAAAGTTGTTACCCAGAGCGAAGTTTATCACCTCTCTGTGGCCTTCTAATTGCCAGTAAAGAAGAAAAAAAAAAAAAAAAACATAGTGTCAGCCACTCCATGAAGCCACTAAACTTCCACAAATGAAACCACACTATTTAACATGTTATGTTTACAGGCACTGGAATGTGGTGGAGGGGATACAAAACAAGAAACCACAACAGGCATCTACTTAAAAGTACAAAAGCTTTTTCTGTAATACTGAAATAGCCCATAAACTACAACCCTCCAAAAGCAGGCAAAAGAGCTTTGTTTAAGCATCCATGAATGAGTTAACTTTGGTCTAAGCTAAAAGCCTCCACATATTCTGAAGTATTTATCCCTGATTAGCCACGGCTATTCCCACTTCGCATCCTTGCCAGCAGAGCTGATCTGGCTGAGCTTTGCCGTTCTTAGGCTGCTGGGCTAGACCAAATAACATCTTCCTAAGTATGAGAAGATGCAGACAAAGCAGGAAAAACACCTCTGAAGCATGAGATTTTGCTAACTCCTCCCAAGGCTACTTATTTTCCCATTGTCTGGATCAGTGCACATGAACCACACCGTTATTTTTTTAGGTACACACACACACACAAGTTCACTAACCAGTTTTAATCATAGGTGACAGAGAGCTATCTCCATAAATGTTCAGTGAAATATCACATGGCAGAATTTATGAAGATCTATTTTGCCAAGCTTTTGTCAAGCTTACTAGCTTGAGTTCTCTATTTTGTACGCTGTCTTCAAATCCACACTCTTGTCTTCTGGTAGGAAACTTCTAGGAGAGACAGACGAAGGCCAGCTTCAGTGCTCTTGCCTTGCCTTACGTGCTGAGGCTGACCAGCTCCGTTAGTGCTGGAATCCAAACCAGGAACCAAAGGCAGAGAAATTAGTTTCACAAACCACATCTGGCATATCCTACATCAGGGGCCTAAGGCAGCTGTGGTAGCACCCTGCCGTACACCCAAGGGGATGCCACAAGCAGGATGCGTTGGAGCTGTTGGTTCCCAAAGGGCAGAGAGGAGGAGAGGAGAGCTGAGCAGGAGAGAAGGCATCGTGTCATTAGAAAAGTATTTCCAGTAGCTGATGAAAATGAATTAAAGTGGATGTTTTAAAGTGCATGCATGCAAATGTCTGAGCAAACTACAAGGCAAGAAAGTCGATCGTCAGTAGGTGCTTTTTGAGACAACTGCCAGAACAGCCCCAGAAGTTTTGGTTAGAACAGCAAAGGAACAGAACTTCAGCAAAAGCCCAAACACTCCTCATCTTCCCAAAGACACAAGTCAGCTTCCAACTTTAGAATAGACCCCTAACCAGAAAAGCTTTGGAAAAATAAATCCAGATCCTGCCTTTGATTTCCTCATTTCACTGTACATAACCTACCTGAAAGGGACTTAAAAAAGAAGAGGCCAACACCGCAGCGGGATTTGCATAAGCCATGCCGAAGCAAGGATGCATGCTGCTCTTCAAAGTGGCCACCGTCACCACGAGCTCTTTCTTCCCCCGCTCATTTTCCTTCCGATTGCTCCCTAGGGATTCCGTCGCGCGCCTTGCGCGGAGTTGCACGGGAAGATGCTGCCCTCCAGCGGCCCTCCCCGGCCGGCGGGACAGCCCGGGGCTCCTGCGAGCGGGGCCCTCATCCCCGCGAGCAGCAGAGAGGGGCGGCAAGAGGGAGGGAGGGAGGGAGGGATGCGGGACCTGCTGGCACCCTGCCCTTCGCCAGCGTCCCAACGCCGGGATGCGGCGGCTCCAGCTGTTCCTCATCAAATTAGTCACTGACTTTAACCACAGGCAAACAGGCTCTCTGCTCGCTCACGTGCTTGAAGAGCCCTGGGTTTTTTTTTTTCTAGTAGTATCAGAATATAACATTATAAATAACCAGCTGAGAAAACTAATAGATAATTTTAAGATATACTCTGAAAGATTAAAGTATGAAAACATCAGCAATTGAGGGGAAAATAATTCAACTTTTCCTTAATTTATTTTCTCCAGTTCCTAGACATTCCCAGATTCTCAGTCTGAAAGAAGCGTAGTTTAATGCTATAAAGCAAGGTGAAACCGCATTCTTATGCGTTGCGTGCGTTTAACACTATTCAGCAACATGAGGGAGGAATTTCTGCAACCATTATGTTACATGGTTTGCAGTCCTGCAGCTGAGTTTTCAGATCCTCCCTGAGGCACTGGAGAGAGGCCCTTCCTCCACAGCTGGGCAGTTCTGCTCCAGGTCAGCAAGGTGCATTGCTACCACCAGTGACATAGCCAGTGTTGCCGCCTCTGAAGGGGTGCAGAGATCTGATCGCAAGGGCACATTAGCAGCTCCCACCATGCCCTCTGCGCACAGCAGGATAATTCAGACCCTTTCCAGGGGTCACAGGCGCCAGCCGCAGAGCTCAGGGCTCCCTGGCACCCAGTCCCCTCCATCCTCCCTGGTTGCTTTCCCCATGGAGGTTACTGGCCCGCAGGAGAGCTTCTTGCCCTGCCTCCCCGGGATGAGCCCAGTTAGCTTCACCAGTGGGACCAGTAGGTGCCAGCTCCCTGGGCTTGCTGCCCAACAGGGACCAGAGGGCTCCCGCCGCAGCGGCATGCCGAGCCACCCGGCCAGGGGAAATCCTGTCCTGCACAACTGCTGCCCCAGAGGGCGCGCAGGGACGGGAAGACAAGACTGCAGGTGTGCCGAGTGAATGGCAGCGACTTCGGGAATGGCAGGAAATCCAGCAGGTTGCCATACTTCAAAGAACATGGCTTTGCCATACACAAAGATGACAGAGAAAGCAGAGCTACACATAGGTGATCTGCAGGGTCAGCAACATACCTCATGAAAAAGCTGTAATTTGCCACATCTGCTACCATACATCTTGCACATAACTTCAGCTTCTCATCTGGCAGTTCCTTGTTTCATAAACTTACCTATTAATTATCCCGTTTATTATTTATTTTTCAAATCTCTCAGACATTCAGTAGTTTCCACAAGTTTTTCCATTTCTTTTTAAGGGAAAAAAAGAACGCTGAATTCATGTAGTTCCTCAAGACAGAGTAATCTGGCAGGAAAAAGAACATTTATTTTGGATACTATCATGAACATCCATTTTCCTTAAATTTCAAAAGCAATGTATACTTCTACTTTTAAATCACTTTACAGACACAATACATAAGAGACCCTTGCACAGCCCTGGTCCTACACTGATGGACAACAGCCTCAAAGGAAATGGAAAGATTGCCTTGGGATCTCTACACAATTCACCAGTGTTAAAGGATACAGTCAGACTGGAGGGTTGTCTGGATTTTTCTCAGAGAATTGCACATAACTGAGAAAAGACTCTAGGTTTGTAGATCACCTGGCCATACTGGAATGGAAAACGTGTGACAAGATCAGAGGGAAAAAGAAAAACATCCTGATTTTCAGATGCTGCATTTGTGCTATAAATGTTAAAGCCTATACTGCATTTGAGAGCTTCATGGCTCACCTTGTGCCAAAGTCCAAAAATGGGAAGTAAAATATAAGACTTCTGTCTCTTTAGGTATCCAGAAAAGAAAGTTAACAAACAAGAGAACTCCTTGTTTCACTGTAAAAGTACGATTTGGTCTCAGTTTTGTGTTCTTCATCCCCAGTATAAATCATTTTCAGTAATAAACTCCTGCTAATTTATGGGAATCTTTTCATACATATGGAATTATAGTCCTCCAAATTCATGAACTTCTGCTTTGTATTTAAAGTTTAGGAAAGCCTATTTCTAGTTTTGAAGTTTAAATACTTGGTCCATTCAAACCTATATAAATAGTTCAATTTTAAATCAACCCAGTCACCAATCAAGGGCTCTCCTTTAAGGGACAGGGTCATTACAACTGGATACAAGACCTCCAGAGCCACGTCTGCAACATGTGGAATAGGAACTTGTATACTCTACAGGACAATACTAAGGAGATTACACTCCCTTCTTGGTTTAAGCTACAGATAAATACCATCCATATCTGTTTATTCAAGAAGTCTCTCTTCTAATTTCTCTTCACAAAATGTTTTCCTCCCTGTCAACAAAATGCCCCACTGGACATTTTTGCAGAATTCTTGATGACTCCTGTTTACTGAGTATCTACTCTAAGCAGACATGGTTTTACACTTCACAGAGGTGTTGTTGCAGTATGTTCAAAAAAGATGAAGAATTATCAAAATAAAAGAAGAATCTCCTTAGGGCCTATCTAAAAGCATTAAAATCCAGCAAAGTTAAAGAAAAGACAGATTCACATTTCACAATGAATATTTTTTCCCTTTTATATATACTTTTTATTACAGCTAGTTATGTAAGTTAGGCTCTTCTAGTTTTATAGGATTCAAAAAAAGAGTGTTAACCTACCCTGCTTACTTTTTCTGCTCCACTGTTACTAGGATCATGCCTTTCAATGGTTGTCTTTAATGTCATTATTGCACAATTTAATCACAGATGCTTATTAAAAAAACACTCAAAGCAGAATCTCACAATCCACGTGTCCAAGCATATTACATAATAGATTAGTAGAATGGAAACTTCCAATTTCCAATCAATAAGACTGAGTAAATTATTTTCTTGAGTAGCCTAATTACTGTGAAATATCTCAACCAAAATCTCTTCTAAACTCCGTCCATCCATCATTTACAATATGCATCTTTGTTAGAAGCAATATCCATTTATCTGCTGCATTTAAAATAATGGAACTAATGAACTGAATCATTATTTACAAAAATTCTTCATAAAAAGCAATGAAAAAAGCAACTGTTGCATCAAATGGAAAAAAATACACAGTGCTATGTTGATACATTTCAACAGCTGTAATATTGCTTTCAAATCTTTTGATGTGGACATCAAAAAAGGAATAAGAGAAGAAAAAGTGTAGAAGCTTCTCTAATTCAAAAGACCAAAATCTCCTCTGCTCCTGTAAACATTTTCTGTTGAAAATAAATAAGCAAGCTTTACAAAAAAAGAGAAGGCTCATCTTAATCTTTTACTTAGCCAAAAAAAAAAAAAAAAAAAAAAAGGCCAAAAAAAAAAAAGAGAAAAACAATAAAGAAAGAGGAATTAGTAACCTCAAACAGAATAATAATGCAGGGGGAAAGGGAACAAAGAGATGCTAAATGAAACCTGAAATGTCAGGCTTCCAGAAAAAAAGATGTCCACAGAAGAAAAGCGGACTTGTCTCTTGTTTGATCCTCCGGAGAGCTTGTCTCACTGTGCCTGTGTGCAGCATTGCAGCAGGGAAGGGGCTCTGCACCTCCTTGAGAAAGAAGCACAGGAGAGCACTGTCCTGACTGTCTTGGAGCCAGTGCTTACAGTTCCCCTATACTGAGGGTTTTCCACAAACAGACTATCTAGCTAACCTTTTTTTTTTTTTTTCCAGGAAAGTTTACTGAGACTGTTTAAACTGTAGATTACTGCTAATTTAGTTGTTTGGATTGCAACAAGTTATCAAGGGCTAAGCACAGCCACCATGTTGTCAAACTGGAAGGAGAGATGGCAAATGGAAAACAAGCCCAGTATCTGGCAGCAACAGCCTCTTCAGCCAACCCAACATAACTAGAAGATGACATGTCCGCTTAAGAGAAAACTCACAGGTTTCACTAGGCAGGACATCAACCCAAACCACAAAGCACGTACTGTGGTGCTTCCAGCTGCTGTCAAACCCAACATGCCATGAAGGGATACCACAAAGGAGAAAGTATGGAAGTCCCCTGCCCTGGAATAGCCCACCTGTGGGATTCACTCTGCTGAGAGTGACAATTTCATGCATTGGTTGAAATCCCAGTAGCACAGCTAAGATGCTGGAGTTCCCTGATGCAGCCCAGACAACTACCCTCCCAAGGAGTTTTGTTGAGCTACACAAAAACGCGCAAAGGCAACTCAGGATACAAGCACTAAACTAATAGTGCCATTGCTAAACCACATTATCGCACACTTAAGTAGGGCTCCTGTCACATGAAGTAATGAGAACAACATAGTGCTCAGCATTTCCACACCTTGAAAAGTGCTGTTGCTTGTCTCTCAGCCTTCTGTTCATAGCGCTCAGCATTTTTGTCAACTTCCAAGCACTTTGCAATACATTAATGAGCAATTTTTAAAAAAATGGGGAATAAGCTGTCATAATATAACAAAGAAAGTCTGTAGGCAGTAAAGTAGCTGTAGGCAGTAAATGAGTGCATTAGAAAAATAACATAAGGCCAAACTGGAGACACAAAAAGCACCTTAGTATCTATTCCCATACTGTAGAGGGAACACAGTGAAACCATTAGGAGTCACAGTTATATTTAAGGACACGCCTGACTACCGGTCCCTCATCAAGACATACCATAATAAAGAGCAGACTCCATTTAACCACCCTTTGGGCCTTCCATTTCATTTCCTACATGAGCTGTCTAAAATACCAAGGGCGTCTGAAGTGTCCCCCGCACCAAAACACACAAACTTATATTCATTGACTGTCTATTCCCAGTGAACATCTCTGGAAGAAAAATAGTCCCCCTGAGATCGATAATAAAGAAGACTATATTAAAAGTGTAAACCAAGTCGCACAATATTTTGTATAAAACACACATCTCCAGGGACAGTGCAGTATCTTTGAAACAAATTGGCATAAAGATGCACTTTAAAGCACACAGTAGGAAAAGAGAACACTTCAACCGAAATAAGACAAAGAAATAATGAACTTAAGATTGCACTGGACTAAGCCAAATGGCATTAGGACAGTTTGGGGGTGGGCTTCTTTTCCAGGTATCAGAGCAGAGTTAATAGAAAGCTTGGCAAATAGAAATAAATCTGAAATCTCAAGCCACTGGGGCACTCAGCATTAGTCTCTATTTGAAACAGGACATTAGGCTAGCTAGATATTTGGTCTAAGCAATACTCTTATTCTTCTATTCTAAATTCTCCTTTTCTATTCTTTTATTCTATTCATAAGCTCTTTATACATGGCTGAAAAGGAAGAGATTTAAAATTCCATGTAATAGGCATGAAAAAGATTTTAGAATAGACACAACTATACTCAAAAAGAATTACAGTATTTCTTATTCTTTGTCCTTGTATTTTATATGTAGTCGGACAACTTCAGCGCATCCTGATAAGGTTATACCACAGAATCCAAACCTTTAAGGAATTATTCAAAAAAGATAGCACTCAATAAAAAAAAAATCATGTATCTGAAAATCATGTATCTCCCATGTGAGAAATTGGTTTTATAGATTTTATCATTCCTGGCTCATTCTTGAGTCAATGGCGGGCTAGTCTAAAAACCAAACAGTACAGCTTACAGTTTACCAGTTCAACAGAGACAGAGAATGGAAACCTCTTCCAACAGAAGGCAACACTTCCAGTAGATTTTTGATCCCAAAATCGTGAGGAAAGAATGTCAAGAATGTATGTCCTTGGTATGTATCTAGTTTCCTTAGGAAGATGACACTTTTGACAAAGAAAAAAAGAAATTTTTGGATATCTACCAACACTGATGAACTCCAGCACTAGAATATCTCATGAAAAATGTTTTATTTCTGTGAGGACAATATTTTTCTATCAAAATTTATTCTGGATGAAAACATGAGTGTCTTTGTTTATAGCATACCTACACAGCAAATTCAGAAATGAAGCAATACATCTTACATGTAAATCCCCGAGGTACTGTTTTCATAAAAATACTTGGAAACAAGAATATTTGTGACTTTGAATTTGGTCTCTCCATGTTTTAAAGTTATATTTTTCCCATTCAGGAGAAAAAATGTAGGAAGTAAGCTCAAATCATAAGTAGGTATTTACTACGATTAAAAAATATTAAAAATGAAAAACTGATAGGATCTCTATACACATTCTAGTTTACATCTGTTTTATTCTTGCTATGTGATTATGTTGAGTATCTGTTTACAAACAATTAACACAGAAAAATATTCTAAAAATATCTTAATCTGTATTTTTGCAATTTATTTCAATTGTTTTTGTTAAAAAGAGTTTGGTTAATGGTATAAGTGCACGATTTAAAGACTGGTGTTATTCTGATTGCTACTAAAAGTGCTTCAGTAATTATTTGAAGTAAAGACTATGTAACAAGCTTTACAGATGCCAACTCCTGTCCTGCCCAAGACTGCTCTTACAAAATGTCCTTACCCCCTCAATCTGAAGATGCTGTAACTGTTCTGAGGAGTTTATAGCTTTAAATGTTAAAATAGCCTAACACTTTTTGAAAACTCTGTCCTTCTCATAGCCATGAGTTCACCTGAGGTAAGCAAAAAGTGAAAAACATAAATGCTTCGTTTTTTTTTTCCTGCAAGAACAGCAAATCTCATGGATGGATAACAGTTTGGGATTGTATATGCTCCAGGCTTTCATTATCTGAAACTTGGATGCCTAACTTCCTACACTGGTGCTTATAATCACTTTGCCAACTTCCACTGCAATGATTAATTCTGTCATGTTTAGAACTTTTTGAAATAATTAATGTTTAGTAGCTCTAATTTTAAAAAGAGTTATCTGGGACAGATATAAACCAGATTTAAACTAACATAAGAATGCACACTGAACTGTACTCATTTAAGTGCCAGACCTTCAGCTAAAATGATGCATCTGTCTTTTGTTACAACCTTCAGATTACAAAGAAGATATAGAGGATATTAGCAGAGGGTAAGGGTGCATTTAGTAACTGAAAAAAAAAAAAAAAAAAAAAAACATTGTTGCAATAAATTCAAGACTGGGTCCTTCATGAAAACAGAAAAAATCCATACCATAGATTCTGACTGCAAAAATCACTGGAAAATGCACGAAATACATTTTTATCTTTAATCATAGACATGCCTGTCAGGAGACTTCTTAAAGGCAAACACACTGAGTACACAAACTCTCTGAGTAGTTTCCCTGTCCTTCACGCTTTTCCTCAATCTACCCATAGAAATGCATATTTAAACAGGTATTTGTATAAATGAACACAATTCTGTGGCTGCAAATAGATAGAAATACTTCTCTCATATAGGAGTCTGTTTTTAAAGATGTAGTGTTGCTCATTCATCACCATGAAATTATACCTGCAGTTTAGAATAATCTATTACTTTCAAGATGGGGAGAAGCAGGATATTGTCTCCTTTAAGAATTTTCAGAACAATCACTCTTGAATTTACAGTGATAATTCCCTTCAAGACAAAGGTAAAAGCCAAACCAGGTCAACTGCAGTTTTGATGCAAATTTGTTGAGACCAATACAAACTGTTGCACAAGACACTCCCAGAGTGTTTAAGATAGAAAATGTATGCTTTGGCAGATCGTATCCTTCACGTGGGGAATTAAGTCTCTCACACAGGATGGTCAGTTACTGTCTGATTGGGACTGGGCATCTCCATTGCACAGGTCCAGCAGCATCTTCACCTGGATCAGGAGATACTCCACAGACTGTTGTTGTGCAGAGTCCTTCTTTCCAGCCAGCTCTATGTGACAACTCCAGCACATGCTTAAATCACTGCTACTCATTCCCTTAAACCACATACAAAACATCACCTATCTTACCTGCACACAAAAGACTATCCTACATGACCATTACTGCATCTGCAGGAACAATTTCTACTCACTGTTTAAAAGCAACCAGATACATCTTGATTAATTTTGCACCAAAAACTACCTGAGTGTCCTTGGGACATTTGACTTCTATGACCAGCACATCAGTTACCAGATTTAACTGATTAAAGAAACTGACCTAAGCAAAGGCATAGTTGCCTGCAGGCAACTTAGGATGGGCTGAAATAACTCACCTCGTGAGGTCCAGCTCCAAATATTTCAAATATTGCACCAAATACCAGCCAAATACTTTGTTGTGAAGATGGCTGAGAGTTCTGCTGATCACTCAGTTTCAAACCAGGCCACTGTCTCCAAGCAGTCTATCTATGCAGATAACCAAGCTGGCAAGTTTCTGGACAACCCAGAGCATTAATAACTTAAATGGAGGTGTGGACACAGGCCCAGCCCTGACACCTAGTTAAAATTAGAGCTGCAAAAAACTTTCCAGAGACTGCTTCCACTACCCCTCACGGCCCACAGCCAAGTCCAGGCTGCACTACAGACTGCACTAGACTCAGCAGCACACATATTTGTGACACCATCTTACACAAAAGAAACTCAAACGCTGTGTTTCAAAGCAGAAAATTTGCCCCTACAACTCCACAGCTTGCACGTGCATATGAAATTACCAAAAGAGATGTCTTATATCTAAGTTCTCCTGGATATAAACAGTATAGAACATAGGTAAATTGTGAAAAAAAATAGAATTCTTCAATAGTAAGTAAAACGTACTCCTTTGCAGTGTGCCTCTTGTGCTTCAAACACTTTTTCCAAAGATAAAGATAACAGTTCTCTTAAGGGAGATGTCCTAGAATCTTCTAGCTAGCACTGAACTTTGTGGGCAAAAAAGTAATCAAGGAAATATGCAGCACATTTATGAATGCTTGATAGTTAAAAGAAGCACAACTTATGATAGCAGTTATTTCATGATTAGAACATTAGTATACTACTGTAGCACTTACTCTCAGGATTGATTACATGACTCAGGACAGCGATATGACATTGTGTCTAGTCTAATTACTTAATGCAAACATACTGGAAAGGCAAGCAGGAGTTATATTTAGATTTCACTTCTGTTATTCCAGTTCATGAGTCCAGCTCATGAACTACACGTGAAGGAGATCTGGAAAATACCGGACATTTTATGCACAGGACAAACACACTAAGGCACTCAGCCATTGGCATCTTGAATAATTGAAATTACTGCTAATTACTGCTGACATTGACAGCCCCCTGTATTTGCTTCTGAGAGGCAGGTGTACACACCTCATGTGCAACCGCATGAAATGAAATGATTACTCCTGCATTAATGGTTAGCCCTAAACCCGAACTCTTGAAAAATCCATTAAGTCAGAAAGCAGGTGAGTTTTAACCATTGTTGCCAAGATACCAGTCTTCTGGTATAAGAGAAGTTTCAATTCTTTATGTTTGTCCCAGGCAGAACATTGTAAAACACAGAGGGACAGTGAAAGAAAAGAAAGTGCATCAAAAACAAAATGCAAGCTATTTTGTAGGCATTGAGATGGCAAGAGACCAGGAGATTATTTTGCCAGAAATTAATAGGAAAATAATTTAAAAGGATCTTTCCACACAATTTATCAACTTCATTTCAGGATCTTTTGCATTCAGCACAAAATTCACCCCCAAGATGTTGATTCAAAAATGAAGTTGTTCTTTCTAAAGACTGAAGTGTCCGAGGATGAAGCAGCGTAGGAAACCTTCCCTTTGACTAGCAACAGCAAATTTATATCTTGTGTAAGGCATCGGATCTAGATTATTTCAGATTCCTTTCATTCTCTGAAAACAAGGTTATGCAATAATCAAATTGTCTAGACAGAGATTTATCTACCAAATGTTTGAACTTCCATGTAATGCTTTCAGTAACAATTTGGCAATCTGCACCCCTCCTTTTATTCTGCTCCATTTTCTCCATGTCACATAATTCCCACTCCTCAGTCTTTTAACCTCCAGTTAGATTCCAAAGCCCTTGATCACCTCCATGCCTGGACTTCCCCTGCTGTATTCCCCTGCTCAGCTTTCCTGAAAAAGCAGTTGATACCTTTTCTGGCCCACTCTTTTTTACGACCTTCTTTCTTGAGGGATCAGATGCCAAGACTTTTTTTTCCTGACATAATTTGTATTGCAATGAAAAGAATATGCTCATAACAAGAATCTCTCTTCTACAAGATGTTTTTGTGAGTCGATATGCTTTGAATACAAAACTTTCTAAATCATCACCTACCCTTTACCTCAAAGTATTTTCTAGTTATTCACGCTAAATGATAAACATCACATTAAATTGTTTGGTTTTATGTCAACAGGGCAAGCATTATACTGAGCTAAGATTTACATGCCTAAGACGCAGATCAGGACATAGGCTTGCTGAGTCAAGGTATAAGCTATTTTCTCTGGCTGTTGATATCAACACCACAAACAGGCTAAATACCACAAGAATACTCCTGAAAATGCATTGCTATCTCTCTAGGTAACTGCTGTGTTTTTAATGTATACAGAAGCTAAATTACTAACCAAACATTTGTTCATGCTTTGCTCCCGTAACCAGACTGCATGCAAAAGCAGCATGCAGGTCTCCCTGGTGCTTGCTGTCAGGACTGGCATGAGTTCTGCCCGACGGCTGGTCATACGTTGTGCAGGCTGTACATCTTTTTGTTTGTTCTAAGCATATTTATCTCAGCTTGCAATTTACTCACACCAGGCTGTAACCCAGCAGCAGATAGTCTGTCTCTTCAAAATGTTATTCTGTTTTCAGAGAACTGGCAATTTTCCCTGTTTAGTTTTAATCCAAACTCTCCTGAATTATCTGAAGGCCTGATAGGAACCTATTATGTCCTTATTTGCACCGTTCCTCCCTGCAGCTCCTCTCCCACCCCTTCCTCCAACACTGCTAGCAACACACACACAGACATATGCTCCTCAACGCGCGACTCTGCACTGCACAGCTCTGTGCGGTACTTGAAGTGCTGAGCAGCTGATGCAGAGTGCTAATCTTTGCAAGCAGGCCTTGCCAGAGGCACGCTAAACGCAGCTCATTAGCGAGCTTTAGCTGTTGGGAACGTGTGAAGCACTCGCCTTTTAAAATTAACAGGCAACTAATATTTTTTTCATTATTTCCTTTACTTCTCCAGAGCTCAGAAAACATTCCCTCTCTCTCTTTCTACCCTTCCTCTAATGGATAAGTCTAAGCACACAATCTGCCTTTTTTTTTCCTGCCATCTGGCAAACAAGTCAGACAAGCCAGTTGGCTGGTTACAGATATAGACCCTAGCAACAAAGATAACGATTCAGATTTCATCTAACCTTTGGTGAAAGGGGAAAAAAATAACACTTTTCCGACCGGGTTTTTGACCTAGAGAGAAAAAGAAATATGTCAGAGTAATAAGGATTTATCAGGTGGTAGCCTATCCCAAACCAAAGAGCACTTCATGAAGACATTTGAGCTTGACTCTCTAGTTACTCAGGTTGGAATAAATCTGATGATGTGTCTTTTTTTTTTTTAATATTTTCTACGCAAACCTTTCCTGCCTTCAAGAAAGTGCTATGGCAAGGTAAAAGTCATGGCTGTCAAATAAGTGTGATTTAACCACTTTAGCTAGTACCGAACACCGCAGACAATGACCCACGTGAAACAGAAAGGCCCTAGAGTGACCCACTCTCACCCCCCTGCTCTGAATGAACATCCAGGACATACAGAGAGTAGCTCTCTGATCTGATCCTGAAAATTTCAGTGAGGCAAACCTTCCCTAAGTAGCCTGTCTCAGTACTTTACCAAGCTGAGAGGTAGAACTCTTTTTTTTTTCTTATCCTCCACTACCAGAACTAAACAAAGGCTCATTATTTTCTACTATCAAAACAAATAAAGCTGATTTCTGCCTGTCTCAGACTCTCATAACCAGAGAGAAGGATTGATCATTGTGTCTTAATATCCTTTATCCTATGCAGGACAGTCTATAATGGAAACAGTTAAGAAGCTTACCAGCTAATAAGCCAGTCGGCCTCACCTACTTTTATCTTTTCTGTCAGATCATAATTTCTAAACATTCTACTATTCTTGTTAATTTTTTTTTCTGGGCATTCACATTATAACAGACATACTTATTTTTGAATGATTTCAAAAAACTTGACTTTCATGGGGTGCTATTATCATGCTGCGATTAGTATTTGCAGACGAGAACTGCAGGAAGGTAAGGAGCCTCACACATGCACATTCATCGTGTCATGGAAACATACTGAACTCATCTGTGTGTCTTCTGCTTAGTCTAGAGGTTTCAGTGAATATCTGTCTGCCACAGCAAGTAAACCTCTTGCAAAAGCTTTTGACAGCAAAATTCCATCTGGGAGGAACTGATGTCAGTTTTCTGTTCCTATTTCAGCTATCCATTTCTAAAACTGTTCTTAAATATCTTAGATGTTTACAGTAGCAAGAGTATGGGTTCAGGTTTACAGATCATCTTGCCCAAGGCAACCTTTTTAATTGATTCTTAGTAGCCTCCTTCATCTCAAGTTTGGTTTCTCAGTGAGGACCAGGCTACTTTGGGGACTAATTGGGGAGCAACAGCAACATATCCACCAGGCAAACCCAACACCTACTGCACGGTGCTTTTGCCATTTTCCTACCTTCACCCTGTCTGGAACAACCAAAACCCACTGTTCTGAGTTTTGAGTTCTCACAGTAAGGCAAGGACTTTTCCCTGAAGACATCTTGTTCCAGACCAGCAACAAAAACTCCCCCTCTCAATACCACCATGCGGAGGGACAAATGTTCATACATACTGAAGATGGCAGAGACTAAACAGAATCAAACACAAATCAGAAAAGTACACAGCAATAAAATAAACTTTTTTTGTGTGGCATCCTATCAGCTGGACACAATATTGGAATCTTCAAGTAAGAGATTCCTTCAGTTTCCATACTTGTCTACTTTTTATCTCATATTAAAAATGAAACTAAAAGCATTGATTATTAATTCAATGTGCAAGCAAGCCAAAGAGGCATCAGTTAAACTGTTTTCCTATTTCATCCAGTAAGTCTGTATTCAGTCTGGAAGTAGGATGGCTCTATTTCAAGATACTTAAATCTTGATCAGTTGGGCAGTCCGTATGTCGGTCCAGGATGTTTCCCATTACCCAGCAAAGTATCTTGCAGGTCACAATCAGGCAAGCAGAAAAGAGGCGATCTACTTCTCAGGCAGCAAAAGCATGCAGAATATATTTCTCTGATATTCTCCAGAGCATGGTACCATGGTATTAATGCTGTAAGTGTGAGACAGAATTTCTATTGCCACCTCCCTCCTACTCTTTCCATATTTCAGGGAATTTAACAAAGAAGCAACTAATTGCCTTCCATAGAAATGAAAGAGATTTATGAAGAAGTTACCCATATCAACACAATGTAAATATGGATAACTCCACTGAAGACAACAGAGCTCCACTGGGATAAAATTATTAATGAAGGCTTAGAGAAATTAATGCAAAATTAATTTCTTTTGCAAAATCTCTGAAATCACTCCACAAAAGAGGTAAATATCCACTATTGAGTTAAAAGGGTGACTGTGGTTCTTCATAAAGCTTTCCTGCTGAATTTTTAAGAATTTTTCCATTAATACAGAATGATACTATTGTCTCCAGAAAGGGCGTTGTCCATTTGTTATGTTACAGCATCTATACAATATCTTTTCAGCTAAGCTTTTATTGCATACAAAGGTAGTTAGAGAATCCACTTTACAGAGGATATGCATCACTTTAAAAAAATTAAGATGTTACTGTAACTACCAACATTTCTTCCAAATGCAACAGTATACTCACTCGCTTGAAAAGAGAATTTTAAAATCTATCTGCAACCACAAAATTTAGTGATTTTCTTAATAGCTGACAAAGGAGAACAGATAAATTATCATCTTAACTAGAAAGTAAGCTTTGGTCGAGGTCATCTCTTCAGCAGCCAAGTGCTAGAATTCCTCAACTTCTGTGGCACAGAGTTTTTCTGAGCCTTTGTTTAAAATCCTATCAAATAAAGAAGTTTTGTTATTGACGGAGGATTTTGAGAAAAGAATCATTTCATGAGAAGTGCTTTTGACCTCCAGTATGATTTTTCTGTTGTACAGTTCAAGTGAAATACACTTTTTCTAGCAATGCAGTAACTGCAACTGGTAAAACAAAATATATTGTAAACCAAGAAGTATCCAAGGAACCAGCTGCCTCATAACAAATGAAATGAAAATTCTATTCCATTTATTGTGCTCTCTCAGGAGTAATGCACACAGCAAAGTTCCAACCAAATGGAAAATGCAATAGCAGCATTTAACTTCATTTTCTTGTATCTGTTCTCAATTTTACAAGGGGTATACTTTAAACATCTGTAATAATTATACTCAAATTGTTTTTAAATTAAATGTCACGGAACATGACTGAGAAAAAAAACAGCATTCAACACAGGAACTGCATATTGTTCTAAAACAGTATTTAACGATGATTCAGTAACGGCAGGTATATTTGAAGAAAGAATGGTGGATTAAACTATTGTGGGATGATTTTTCCCTCATTTCTTAAAATAGTTGAATATCACTGTCCTTAGAATCCCAACCAAATATTCCCCCTCCTAACCCAAGCTTCTCTTTAAAGCCTAAACCCTTAGAAGACATGTTGTCTTGTGAGAAATGATAGCACTTCCATTATTTTCCATCTCACACTGTGATTTTATGGACTGTGAAACAGACAGTCCGAATTTAGCTCTCTTAAATTATGCTCTCAAAAAATATTTTTAATAGGCATAAACAAACTTAGATATTTTTAAATACATATCCATGTATATATGTTTATTTGTATTATTTTTGACAGAGGAAGATAAATTATATAGAAACACATATACAGCTTTATTCATGCAATATGAGCAGACTTTGTGGAGAGGACCTTTACAAACCCACAGATCTCTCCATCTAATGAAGTGACATTCTGGGTTCTGGTATTCCCCTCTTGCCACAAGTCTTCAAAGGGCTGGAGTGATGTGGAAAAAATGTCATGAAATCTGCAGTTGAGATCTTAGTCTATCCTGATTGACGCACAACGTAAAATTAAGATCTCTTAAAGGCGCAGACAAGTTTTAACCAAATTTCACATATTTTATATGACTACTGCTAACCTCTCGTTAAACATGTCTATTTTTGTTTTTATCACAGGGTTCAACGAAAGAGTCATGCAGCTGTTCATGTTCAAGCTGAGTCATGCAGCAGAAGGCAGCTCTCCAAAGGTTTAATTAATGTACATGTAGAACAGGATGAATCATCATCTCTTAATGAGTCACAGTGGTGCAGCCACGAGCGAAATGTGCAGGCCACAGAAAGCAGTTGTCATCATGGCTTTCTCACCATGCCATGTAGGAATGCATTTTAATGTGTTACCAGTTATAGAAAATCTATTTTCAAAATGTTATAAGTATTTTGATAAACAAACATTACTGGCATTATATTGCATTCTTTCCTACCTCCGCATTTGCTTTAGGTAAGCATGCGGCAGCTCTAGTTGTGGAACAGTTAATTTGGGCAGTCTACCTGAGAAGCAGGACATTTGTAGTAAATGTCTTTTAAGTCAGGAAAATTCTGCATCCCTAAATAAATAAAGCACAACTAAAACTGAGCTAATGCAAATAAGTTCATTTGTTGACATACACAGAAACAATCATTACATTTCTGCACTCTGAAGGAATGCTTCTATCCTGTATCATTTTTGAAGCCAGACAAGACTTCCCAATTCATAAACACTGAATTGACTACCCAGTTTAACACTTCATTCTTCACCTTTGTCTTTTCTCTCAACGTGACCACAGCTCCAGTAAGAGGATTCTCTTCTGGTCGTCTTAGTACTCTTTGTATTATTTCAAAAGTCATCTCTTTCCATTTTACCTCACTAAACCCCGCTTCCCATGTATTCGAAAACTGCAATTACTGTTGCACTTTGTATAGGGAATGCAAACAACGGGATTTTTTTTTATTTTTCTTTTTTTTTGACACAACTGTTAGAGAACAACCTCATCCTTCATGAACATTTGCAATTAATCACAAATATATCACATTTGCTTTGGTTTTTTTTCCTTTCACAGAAGCAAGTGATCAGGGAATACATTTTAAAGAATATGTTGGAGACCTCAAACACTTTGTTCAATTATTGATATATAAAATATATTGAAGCAATCAAAAAGAGGAGCGTTTCTCCACAGATGGTAAAATTTGTTTTTAAAGCTATAGAAAAATTCAAAATCTAAAAATTCATGTCTGTGTACTTAAAAGGTTAATTTTGGAACTGTTTTCCTGATTTTTTCAGAACTGCCAAAAAAAAGGAAGAATCTGTTCTTTGCAATCAATTATGCTCTAAAAATTCTTCTACACCAGCATATTAAACTGCCAGTATCTTGTATCAAAAGTGATTTTGATACACGTGCTGCCAGTATCTTGTATCAAAAGTGATTTTGATACAAGTGCTCCAAGAGTTATCTTCCTTGATAATAATCTTACCTACACTGAAGAAAATGTCTAAGCCCTGTTTGTTCATGAATACATCTTCTACTATTTTCATTTAATAAAACAAACATTCATTTTTATTTCATTTTTCCTTTTGAATTTATTTACTAGAGGGCCCACTCATGCATCTTGTTTTCTACCTAAGACAACTCATGTTTAACCAACACAAAACATGAATATTTACTATAAAACATATCTAGTCCTCCTTGCAGTGGGACATTTCTTTTGTTGATTTCTTTCCCCTCTTTTCTGGAGAATGTGAGCTTTCATGGATATGCTTCTTTTTTTTCCACAGATCTGCAGCTGACAAGCCTAGAAGACTTCTTTCCCTCCAACTCTCACTGGAATAAAACCATTCAAAGTCGTCGCTCAAATAGCATGTGTCTAGTTATATAATAGTATATGTTTTTTTTTCTAGCAACTTGTCAAAGAAAGAGCCCCTTTTCTTGAAGTCCTTTCTTAACAATGACTCACCTACATTTTAGGTGTTACCAAAACTTTTATCCCCTTGAGGATAAATGTCATCCTTAGCACAACAGCGTGGATTCAGTGTTATCATTCCTTATTGCAGGCCATCGCACACTCTTGAACAAATACCTGTCTCCTAGTTAAGCAATTTCCTTATAATATATTATTAAAATATTCTAGAGCTCTGTGCTCTCTAGGAAAAGAGAAACTATTCTCCTTTTTCCCTCCTGAAATTAACAGAGCTGTTCTGAAAGCTTGATTTTCATCTCAGCTAGTAACGTCTGTAGCACTTTGCCAATTCCTAATTAATCTTAGGTAAAATCAAATTCAAGCCTCACGAGAAAAGGAAATTATTTCTTCACAGTTAGTGCTTGACACACTTTCCAATAGGTAATAAAGATAGGTATTAAGAATCCAGCACACTTAATACTAGAAAACACGGGGAAACTGCACACAGTGCAATAGGTAATGGTGATGGATGTGATGGCAGTGACGAGGAAAAAGCACTTGCTGCCATGAGCTGATAGGATCAAACAACAATGGCAGTAGGAATAAAATAAAGTATGGAATTACCTTGACTGCCAACAAAAGGAATTAATCTTCTCCCCACTTCTAGCAGTAGCCCTGAGAGCTACCTTCACGACTCAGGAGCCCCTCTGGGACAGGCTCAGATACATCGATGCTGTGCTGGAGTCTCCCACTTTACTAAATGCACAGCTACATAAATATGGCCGTGCTACACTTACCTCAGTAGAATTACTTTTTGGGGGACTATGCCAGAAAGTACACCAGATACTATGTCAGATGAGATCTCCCTAGTTGGCAGGTTGGCCCTGGACACAGCCCACCTCTGCCCGCAAGCCACTGCTGCGACAGAAAAATATAGGAACAACAAGGTGAGGAAAGTGGCAACGAGAGGCCTCCAGAGCAGCCCAGTTCCCAAGGTAAATTCATGGGGTTGAGCTGCACTGTTCCAGCCCTGACTGTTGTTCCTTCCTCTGCATCTAAACATTGGGATGAGGAGGCCGCTGCGCTTGGAGGGCCTGTGCTACCAGCTGTGCAGCAGTGTGCTGGCAGGAGAGATGGTCCCTGCTGCTGCTCCCTTCTCGCGTCCGCCACCTCAGCACAGCTTCACTCGCACATCATGTTAAAATGAGGCTAATCAGCCAAAAAGCAGTTTAATTCTGATAGAAGTAAAAGGAAGAATGTCAACAGAAGTGCATCTGTCATTAAACCTGAGGGAGCGATCATCTTCAGCTGTGGACACGAGGCAAGTACCTGCAAGTATGTGCAGATAATCCTCCTCAGCTAGGAGAGATGCAGCTAAAGAAAGAAGAAAGAAAAAGTCTGGGCCTAAACACACCTGGACAGATGAGCTGCAGCAGAGTGGCCAAGTAAAGCACCAGTGAGCACCCTTTTTACCTAGGCATACAGCGTTGGAGGCAGCTTCCTACCTAACATCTCTGCTATGAAGATCGGCAATGAAAGCAGAAGTTCCCATGCAAATCTGGGCAAATATGCGAGAACACCCCAAGCAAAGGCAAAATACTGACATCAAAATAGAAAGATAATCTTGGATTTGTTACAGATATTTGTTGTGATTGATTCAATGCTTAAGCAGCAGCATGTGTGCATGTGTGTGTGTGTGTGTGTGTGTGTGTGTGTGTGTAAGAGCATCATTTCTGTGCTCAGCTGCTATCTTCAGAGAGCAATGCATGAAAGCTTCCCTCTTCCAAGCACAGACAGAGCAATCTAACAGATTTAAGCACATACTTGCCACACACAAATTTCTCTTCCCATATTACTGATAGCACTGGGTGACCAAATTGCAAGTCATTCAGAGGCCTGAGGAATCCCACTATTCCTAAGGAAATGAAGTCACCTCTCTGGGTCTCAAGGCTACAATTATAACTTTGTAATTAAAAAGCATGGACATAAAGCAATGTCCCACAGAATCAGCAAGAGAGGAAAAGCAGTAGGTTTGATGGGGAAGTCTAGGCCAAATGAAGCAAAAGGACGCAAGGCCCCATGGCACACCTGACACAGGCCAACACAAAAGCAGAAGAGAAAAAATGATATTCCACATTCCTCTGTGTAACAAAACAGGTGGTGCAGGACTGACATGGGTCCTGGTAAACACAAAAAGCAGAGTAGCAGCTTGGAGCCACCCCCTGGGAACCTCTGGGGAGCTCAGTAGTCTCTGTGCCTCAGAGAGGGCTGGCAGCACTTCTACAGAAGAGGGGGAAAGGAAGTCTTCGTGAATTTTTCCAATGAGAATTTCTTGTATATAATAAATGATGGTATGGTTACCTCAAACGGCTTCCAAATCCACTAATCATTTATTCCATTTATAAGAAAACTTTTTATTTACAAAGTTAAATTGGACAACATCATTAAAGAATAAATCTACAGGAGACCAAAAAGAAATGTTGGTAGGTCTTTTTTTCCCCCTCCATTCAGCACATTATTTATTTTTACAACGTCTAAGTGATGTAGCCTATAAATGAAGACGTATAGGGCGCTAATTGCAGTGAGCTCCCTCCCCTCCCCCAGAAGCCACCTGGGTGATTCCAGCGCTGTCCCACGCAGCCCGTTCTTTATCCCCTCCTGCAGGAAGTTCCATTGCGCCGCGCTATTCCGCGCACAGAGAGACTTTGCTCAAGGTGACCCTTTCACGGGCAGTCGCCATAGTAACAGCTCTGCCCTGCTCACGGCGCCGCGAAGGCTGGGGGGACGCCGGGGACGGAGGTTTCCTTTACCCACTAGAGACATGGACAGACAGACGCCCCGCAGCTCTCCTCTTCGGCCGACCCACACGCAGCCTTTGGGCAAGGCAAAGGTTCATCTGTTCTTGCACTCTTTTCTACGCCTCAGCATCTAACAACTCATAAGAGTACAGAAGCAATTCCCAGGCAGATTCAGATACACATCCACAGGGACTCCCGTAACGCCAAGGTATTTTCATTTCCTCTGGGTGCAACAGATTACAATGGAGCCCAAGGGGATTTTCCTTTCACGGAGACCCCCATTGGAAAGCATGCTCATGTCAAGAGATGACACTGTATCATTACATACATACGATTAACAATCTGGCCAGTTATGCTCTAGGGCCTTACAAACACTCCAGATATGCTATTTATCAGTAACCATTAATTTCACAACCACCAGCCTGGCAAAAGTCCAAAGATTCCCATGGGGAATATATAAAAAATGCATGACTGCAACAGGAGGAAACCAAAGCGTCAAGCAGAAGAGGCAACCCTCAGCATCCCCTCCTTGGAGCAGTGCAGTGATACAGTGCAGAAAAACAGCCAAAAGGTCATGGAGTACAAGAATCAGAGGTTGCTCTCTTTGCAGTTACATACGACTATTACACTAATTAAAAAAGCTATTCAAAAATCAAAATTTCATCCAGCCAAAGACAGCTCTTACTTCTCACAGCTCGTTTTACCAATCATGAGACTCTGAAAACTTTAAGTACTAAATCATATATAAATCTGCACTAAACCATTTTGTGTGTGTGAATGTGTATGTGAGATTTCCACCTCGTGCCTCTGAGTATTTACTTTCTCTTCTATAGACTTAAGTCAGATTAATCTGAGCTGATTTCCTATAAAAGAAGATGCTAGAAGGCATCAGTTCATGCAAAGCTAAAAATCCCAATAGAAAATGATCACTGGCAATTAAACAGTTTTCAGAAGAATGCAGAATATGCACCACAAACATATATATCTGATACAGTAAGATATCTGAACATATCTGATTCAGTAAGTTAAATAGGCACATTGGTTATTGCAAAGAAGAATTGTCCCATTTAAATATATAGTAATATAGTACCCTAATCAACGTCCTAATATCCTATACATAGGAAGTTTTTCTGCTTCTGAATATATTTGCTTCTAATTATTTATGACCACAGAATATGGTCACAGAATAGCCAGAAAAAATTGGATAGCTGTTTTTTTCTTTAAAAAATAGCTTGACTGGTGACACTCTGACAAGAAGAGATTCGCAGATTTTGCCATTAACCTAAACAGAGAGGAAGAAGAGAAAAAGAAGAGCTTGCTTAGAATGTAAAAATTCATGAAAAGGGCAAAAAAAAGAGAGAAACATACAACTAAAGGTGAGTGAAAGTATCACATTTAAATAGTTAAATTATCATCAGGATTGATATTGTTCTTTAGAAAATATTTAAATGGAAAGCAAAATAATAAGGAAGCCTTTCTCAGTCACACTGTTGTGTCTGGAGGGAGAAATCTTTGGAGAACATGAAATTGGCTGGGGACTGCGTGAGACAGTCTAGTAGCAACACAAACAGCCAGAGACATATGCGGGGCGGAGGAAAGCAAACCAAAGAGACAAGAGAAGAAGGTTACTACCCCTCCTGCCTTTCAGTTAGCTCCAAAATGCTGTCAGTTCTCCACCCCCAGAAATATGCTAGACAACTTTCTAGCAGAGAACAAGATCTGCTGCACAAGCACTGGGAATGAGGCGATGGCAAGAGATGGCAGTGCCACTAACAGAAAAAAGGGCAAGAGTCCCCAAGGCAGCAGTTACTTTAGCACCTGCCACATCACCTTTCCTTACCAGCCACAAAGCAAAAGGAGAAGTCACACTTTTTCCTTCCTGGCAGCTGAATCCTTTAATTCCCCACTTGCTGCTCGGCTGCCCAATTCTAATGGCAGTGTGCAGCAGAGACAGGCAAGGAACCTCTAGCACCGAGAGCTTCTGGTCTCCACAGGCAGGCAATAAACCCTGCAGGGCTTCCCCATGGTTTTCAACCAGCCAGCACAAATTTCTTATGTGCCATTTCTGGCTCAATTATGAGAGCAGATTGTAGCATTGCTGGTGTTCTGGGCACAGGGAGAGCGCTTTGTTTGGGGGCTGGGGAGGGAAAAGTGGAGATGTGGCTTGTGGGTGTGGAAGACCTGACCAGGTCTCCCTTTGGTCTTCTGCTAGGTATAAAAAAAATGGCACCAGAATTGGCTCAACAAGATCTAGGGACTCTTCATATATTTTCCAGCAGAAGACAGCTACAGATCTCCAGATGATCAGAAAAGCACCATGCTCAAATTCACTTCTCTAAGAGTCCTCATTTCAGCCTGAGCAATCTCCAACCTTTCTCCTGTTTCTTGCAGCAACACTCTGTTTCCCCTCACACAGGGGAGACTCACCCCTATTTTCTATTTCTCTCTGCCCAGACCTGAGAAACTACAGATTCAGCAACCACTTTGGCAGGTCCTGGTGCTGGCTAGCAATGGCAATGGAAAACCAGATCATTGTGAAGCACTCTGCTATAAGTTCCTCTTTAACAGAGTCTCAAAGCAAATTCAACAACTTCTCTAAGCAGCAGTGTAACATATGGCTTCATACAGCTCTCCAGCTGGAAACATCTGTAAAAAAATGGAGATTATGAGACTCTCAAGGCTGCGTGAGCAGCTATGAGGAAACCTCACCAGCTAATTCTGCCACTGCCAGGAAAAGGGCCTGCAGGAGCTGGCGAAAGGAACCAAACAGCTAAAAAGAACCCAAGTAAGAAGGGGAAGGTAAAGGAGTCTCTTTAAAAGAAAAGGGTATGCCAGGGCATTAGAACATCTCCGGAGATTACGGTTTGTTGCAGATGTATTGCATTGTGTCATATTTTCTGAAGGCAGACACCTAAAAGCCAAAAAAAGAGAAGAAAAAGAGAAGAAAAAGAGAAGAAAAAGAGAAGAAAAAGAGAAGAAAAAGAGAAGAAAAAGAGAAGAAAAAGAGAAG